>OOFC01012551.1:2204-22116 GCA_900323345.1 Pseudochromis fuscus | reverse complement strand
TTGTTATCTACTACATCATGTCATCTGACTGTTGTGTGTGTGCTACCTCTGTTCCTCATCAGGTGTTCACCTGTAATGAACCAACACCAGCTACTTTCCCATCTACCTCCTGGACCTATGAGCGGACTGAACCATCACAGTAAATACTTAAGTAATGGGTAAGTCAGAACCATTAGTGGCAGACCCAACTTTAGTGCAGTGGGTGAATAATTTACATAAAATGAAGCGATGAAGAATCATGTGAGTGTATTTGTTTTTTCTTTGGTCTAATATTGTTTAATCTTTGTGCTTTACTACACAGCCCGATGCGAGGAGGTGAAAAGCTTGAGCTCCCACAGGCAATGTTGCCAGGTATGCAGAGGGAGCAGCAGAGACCTCCTCCTCCTCCTCACCACCTTCATCCTCCCCCTCCCCACAGAGCATGGGAGCAACTAGGCCAGCTGTATGAATCCCACCTTCCTCCTCAAGGACATCCTGTTGTGCCCCTGCCCAATGAGCACTCACTCCGACTTCATAATGGAGTCTATGCAGGCAGCAGCGGACCTCCCCCCAACCCACATCTTCCCCCCGGCAGGCCAAACCAACTGCTGAAGGTGAGGAACAAAGCTACAGGGGATTTCTTATGCAGGTTTTGCTCTGGAGATTTAACCATTTTTCATTGTCGAGTGTTCACGGTTCGTGTTTGTTTTTGCTGTTTGGTTTAGTTTGGGGGTCCTCAGGAGCAGCACGTTCCCCGGGGTCCACCATTGCTGGGAGATGACATGTGGGCTCAGGTGCACCAGGTAGGAGCTCGCTAATTGAAGATCGTGTTTCATCACCCACACACAGATGTGACAGTCCCTGTTCAGACTGTCATTTGTGCTCCAACCAGATTCAAGAACCACTGTCACTGAGCTTTGCTAAATATTTGAACAAAGGATTTGTTTTGAACTGGCTCTGCAACAGTTGCACTTGTTACTTTATCTGCCTCAACACAGATCCTTTTATTTCTCTGTTCACAGCAAAGGGTCTATGCAGGGAAGATGGCAGGGGGTCAGCTGAAGAGACCAGGCCCTCCTCTGGGAGAGCACTCTGTTATTCAACACACTCCTCCACCGTCACTGCATCCACCCTCCCGCTCAGCTGCCGAGGACTGTCCTAGCCCCAGCAAGAGGAAAAAGAGCTCCGATCAGGTATCAGGAATGTTCTGATAAGATATAACCTCAGTTCTTGATGTTTGCCAGAGTTTTGTTAGTCACTCTCAAATCTTTGAGTGCTAAATATTGCATTGTCTCACATCTCGTGCAGGTATCCCATCCTGGGCTGCAACGTTTCTCTGGCTCTGGACAGTCTTTGTTGTCTCAGCAGCAGTCTTCAGTCCAGCACCTCCCTCCAAAACCTACTTTCTGGAACCCGCTTCACAAGGACAACAGCGTTCCCTGGCAGCCCCAGACCTCTGACCGCAAGAACCCACAGTCACGCGAGTTCCAGGTCTGAACAACAAACAAAATATTCCTTCATTAGAACCACTTTATCAGAGCCTCAGGGGTCAATGTATTTCATTTGACTGCAGTCAGTAGATGTATTTGTTATATTGCATGTAACAACAGTGAAGCTGCTGTGTTGTTAGTTCAATATTACTCTAATCATTCCCTCTTTCCTTCTTGGTCAATGGTTTTACAGGAAAACAACAAACATGGAATGGGCAGCTACACCCAGAAGTCCTCACCTGCATCCTCCACTCCTTCCAACCTGTCCCCTCCACCAAGCTCCTCTCCAGGAAGCTACAACCAGGGACGTGCTCCTCAGCTTAAGAAAGACACATTACAACCTCAGGCTGTAAACCATCAGTCCCCTCCCTCCTCCTACTCCAGTCCCAGCTCCAAACTGGAGCTAGCTCCACCATGCAAGACCATGGAGCCTCATGGTCTCCACACCCAGAGAGGGCCTCGTCATGGGGGCCAAGGTGGCAGCCAGGCTACCTCTCATACAGCATCTACTCCAACCAGGGGAAACAGAGATCATCACTTACACACCCAGTCGTCACCAGCAAACGCTTCTGCAACCAGCAGCAACAGCAGCAGCAACAGTGTGCCTTACAGCCACTTCCAGCCTCATCCAGGGTTGGGGCACCAGGGTCCACCTCCTCTGCCTCCTCCTGCCAGCAGCACCTCAGGACCTCAGCAACAGCAAAGTGGTCCCCATGAGGCCTGGAGGTACCAGGGCAGGCCCAGCAGTCACTCTCTGGTAAGTACAAGTCATTCAAGCAGTAGTTAATGTGTTGACTTGTTTATATTGTTTAATGTCCTATGAGGTTAATGAATGTGTTTTCAAAAGTCTGTCTTTGTGTTTCTTCAGGAGTCTGGCATCTACAGACCTCCAGGTCCGCTACCTCAGCGCCAGCAGAGCCACAATCAGGTCATGGATAGTCGGCTTCCAGGTCCCTCCCAGCATCGCCATCATGTCAGCCCTCCTCTGCCCCCAACCAACTCCACTCGAACACCCGTCATTATCCCCAATCCTCCGATATCCCAGTCCGCCTGCTCTGTTGGCCGCTATAGCAACGGCAGCAGCTCTAACAGTGTTGCTATGGCGAGTGTCTCCACGGTGACCACAGCACCTCCTGCTGGCTGCACGAACAATCGCAGCAGCAACAGCAGCAGCAGTTGGCAGCGAGCAAGAGAGCCAGTATCCCAAAATTCCACTAGTGCCATCAGAAGCCCCAAATCTCAGCTGGATGCTCTGCCACAGCCAGGCTGTCCGAGAGGCCAAGCTCCCACTGCCAATCAGTCGCACCAAGCAGGGCTGCACCAACCTCAACACCAGGGCCTCATGAAGTCACAGCCTGTGAAGGGAAAGATGTCGTACTGCCCTCAGGCTGAAGTGGAAAGACCTCCTCCATTCTTCTCATCATCTTCTTTGTTCTCCTCAGGGCACCAGAGGGCAGGGGACAGTGTCATTACAAGCAGAGTTTCAAATCCACTTCCTAGCTCTCCAACTACATACTACCCACCTCCTCACTCTTCTACCAGCTCTGCTCCCCAACCATCCAGTCCAGCCCTCTCCTCCAGACTGGCTCGTCAGCCAGACTCTGCCTCGACTCAGATGTACTCTCAGTCCCGGGTTCATCCACAAACTCCGACCCCTGTCCCTCAGTCCATTGAAGAAGCTCTAGACAAGCTTGATGCTGAGCTCCAGGGACACATGCAAGCTGAAGAAAGGAGGAGGATGGACAGAGAGGAGCAAGACAGAAAAATAAGAGAAGAGGAGAGACGAAAGAAGGAATGGGAAATCAAACAAATACAGGATGAAGAGAGGAAGAAGAAAGAGCTGGAGAAGAAGGAGGAGGAGAGGAAAAAGAGAGAAGCAGAGAGACAAGAGGAGGAGAGGAGGAGGAGAGAATGGGAGAAGCAAGAACAGGAGAGAAAGAAGAAGCAGGAAGAGGAGAGGAAGAGGAGAGAAGTGGAGAGACTGGAGAAGGAGAGGAAAAAGAGAGAATGGGAGAGGCAAGAAGAGGAGAGGAATAAGAGAGAATGGGAGAAGAAGGAGCGGGAAAGGAAGAGGAGAGAGTGGGAGAGGCAAGAGGAGGAGAGAAAGAGGAGGGAAACACAACGGCAGGAGCAGGGGAGGAAGAAGAGAGAACTGGAGAGAGAGGAGGAAGAGAGGAAAAAACAAATCGAGTTGGAGAGGAGAAAGGAGGAGGAAAAAAGGATGGAACGAAGGAGAGAGGACAAACTGTGCAGCGCAAAAGGAAAAGAGCAGATTGCTATAGAAAACCTGGAGAGGCTCCTCTCTGACAACACCTCCCCAGCGCCCCTACCTCCTCCCCTCTCTTCTGTTACTGCGCCTCCTTCAGGTCCACCACCCCCCAGCTGCCAGGCGCCTCCTCCCTTCCCCTGGCTAAGCCGTGGGGGTGTGCTCCCCTGTCCTCCGGGCCAGACACCCAGCACCACCACTCCTGCAGAGAGGCTGCGGCCACCTCCTCTCACACCTCAGACTGAGTATGCCAGAGAAAAGCAGAGGCAGAGGGAGATGTGGAGCAACAATGGCGGAACGACATTCAGTCCCTCATCAACACACAATACCTCAGGGATGAACCAGCCGGTATACCCCAACAGGCCTCCGGCAATGCAAGCAGCACCCAACCAATCCAAAGACTCAGCCAGGGAGAGAGACAGCAGCCAACACTCTCTTCCTACTTTGGCACTTAGAGAGCCCCCCAAACTCTATCAGGCTTTCTCTAGAGAAAACCTCCCACCCCCACCTTTATCCTCCAGCTCCACGCGAGGAATCCTCACCAAGCAGGCGACAGAGCGTGGTTTAGAAAAAGCCGGCAGCTGCAGCACGGACTCCGACAGCGCTCAGTTTGAGGAGGAGCCGTCTGAGTTGTCCACACTGCTTCCTGATGGTCTGGCTAACATTATGGCTATGCTGGATGAATCTATCAAGAAGGAAGAGGAGATGTATAACAGTGAAAAGTCTGGATCTACAGCTCTCCTTGACAACTTTTCTCCTAGTGCTGAGCCTATCAAGAGCTACCTGTGTGCTCCAGATCTTATCCCAGCAACAAGGCATCAGCCCAACCAGGAAGACTTTGGATCAAATGCTAGTCCTCCTGTACTCAGTCGTCAAGGCTCCCTGGCATCCCCTTGCAGCAGGACGTCTTCTCTCAATGAGGAGGATGAGGACTACCTTAAACCATCTCTGCACCACAAGCAGTCAGTGGACACAGGAGTGGGAAACACCAATTACCGCCACAGTGACCTGGCTAAACTTTACGGGCTCCCTGAGCAGACTAAAAGCGAGGCTGACGAGGATGATGACGAAGAGGATTCTGAGGCCCAGTCTTGTTCTCCACCTCCCCAAAGACCTCACCTCCATCAAACAGGTGTTAACAGCATGTTCAAGTCCCTGGCAACTGTCCTGGAGAGCCAGAAGTATGCTTACCGTGGTGGACCTTTTGGGAGACCTCCTCCATCAGCTCTGGTTGGGGTCAAATATTCCTCTTCATTGTCACTGGGCCCTGATATCTGCCGTCAGCAGCAAGGCAGTTCTCCCACATCAGATTCAACTAATCCACCATTTAGCCCTGCTCTCCCTCCCCTGAAGTCCTCTCCTCGTTCTCTGCTGGAGGACAAAAAGCTGAAAATAGAGGACTCTGATGTCTGGACAGATGATGGCGAGACAGAGGAGAGGGTAAGCCCCATCAAAAAGAGGAGTGTTCCTACCATTAAACCCTTTAAGGTGATCAAGGAGGAGCAACAGTTGACAACCATCTCGGAGTCTTCTCTGGCAGAGTTAGGCAAGAGCTGCGAGGTCATGCTGAGTCGACAGTCGCTGCCCAACATGAACACCCTTGATAAATCCGACAGCCATGGCCAAGTGGAGGACAGACACAAACCTGAGAAGGTAAAGGAACATAGAGAGAAAGACAGAAACAGGGACAGAGAGAGGGAGAAAGAGAAGAAGAGGAAACATGGACACAGCAGCAGCAGGAAGCACGAAGACAGGAAAGAAAAGAAGAAGCATCGAGAAAAGAGAGACGAGATGGCCTTCTCCTCCTCCTCATCATCATCCACTCATTCCAGTTCGAGCCACAAGCGACACAAGGAAGGCAAGAGCCATAAGGAGAAGAAGGATCGTCGAATTCTAGGTGATCTCAATCTCCAAAGGAAGGAGGGTTCAGAGAAGAATCGGGGCCATTACGACTCTGACAAAAAGAAACGCAAGGAAGCGTCCAGTGCCAGCTCCACCAGTGACGGGGAGCACGCAGAATGGACCTCAAGTTCAGGAGAAGGGTCTGAGCACAAGAAAGCCTCTGAATCTGGGTCCTCGTTAGGGTCCACGGACTTCTTAAAACTGAAGGCACTGTCAGATGGGCCACCCAAGGAGCTGAAGATTCGCCTGATCAAAGTGGAGAGTGGGGACAGAGAGACGTTCATTGCCTCTGAGGTGGAGGAAAAGAGGATCCCGCTGGAGGAAATTAGCATCAAGAACACTGCAAGTGAAATTATCCGGTCCTGCAAGTAAGTGTTCTGCAGACAAAACTTTTTCTATACATGGACTTAGATAAAATTCAGTGTTTTATGTCATTTTCAGATCCTTTTCTTCAATCTCAAGCGACCAGTAGTTTAGACTACCTTTGAGAATTTTGTTTTGGGATAAAAAGCTAATTATAAGAGAGTAAAGTCATTTGTGTTGAACCAAGTAAAAGTCTGAAATTATTACACCCACAGCAGTAACTTTAAAAAGTATGCTTATCATGTAATATTTTTTTTGTACTTTCATGTTTGCATACATCAACCTGAGCTTTTTCTGTTCTAGGGGGGCCAGAATCAAAGGGAAGTTCAGAGAATCCTACTTGCTGCCAGCGTTTTCTGTCAAACCCATCATAGCTGCAGAGGAACCCATTCCCAGAGAGAAACTCAACCCTCCCACACCCAGCATCTACGTAGGTTTCCAACACACTGGCTTTCTTTAGCTGCAATAATATACATACCAGATATAGATACCACTGAAAGATACATTGTCAACAAAGCAAAGTTGGTTTTACAGAACACCCACTTGCAACTGCACGTGCTGCCCTCTTGTGGTGATTTACTATATATGAAATACTGACGTGATTTTTCTTCTTTGTAGCTGGAGAGTAAGAGAGACGCCTTCTCCCCTGTGCTGCTGCAGTTCTGTACAGACCCCAAGAATCCTGTCACTGTCATCAGAGGACTGGCTGGATCTCTCCGACTCAGTACGTTTACATTCACAGCGACTTGTCAATTTATTTACATGTGAAACCCATAAGTTGTCTATGAAGAAAAATGTCTCTTAAACAGTGTTGCACTCCATTTTTCTGTTGTGTGTAATTTCCTCTCTCATTTTTTTCAGACCTGGGTCTGTTTTCTACAAAGTCCCTGGTGGAAGCCAACGCAGAGCAGGCGGTGGAGGTGAGGACTCAAGTACAGCAACCTGCTGATGAGAACTGGGACCCGAGTGGCACAGGTCAGACGTGGCCCTGCGAGAGCAGCCGCTCCCACACCACCATCGCCAAGTATGCCCAGTACCAGGCCTCCAGCTTCCAGGAGAGTCTGCAGGTACAGGACATGATACTGCTGCTACCAACAGGAGACTACTACTGTGTGTACTGTATATATACTGTGTTGTGATTCAGCTGATGAATGTTCTGTGTCTTCAGGAGGAAAAAGGCAGTGATGAGGAGGATGATGAAGATGATGAGAAGGAGAAGAAGCCACCCAGCATTTCTGATACTCCCATCAAGGACAACTCTAAAGATAGTACTAAGTAAGAAATAACCTAAAGAGCAGAACTACCGGTACAAGTACTCACATGTGTTGCAATTTTTACTAATACTTGAATATTTTTCTCAGTGGTGAGCAGAAAGCAGTCGGCAAGATCATTAAATTTGGCACCAATATTGATCTCTCCGATCCCAAAAGGTGAGCAGACTCAACATGTCCTCCTGAAATAGAAGTGATGCCGTGCATCCAGTCATTACATCAGAGGACAGTAGAGTCCTAATGTGGTGTCTCTGTGTTGTGCTCAGGTGGAAGCCTCAGCTTCAGGAGTTACAGAAGCTTCCAGCATTTATGCGCGTAGCGTCCAGTGGAAACATGCTGAGTCATGTTGGACACACCATCTTAGGCATGAACACTGTCCAGCTCTACATGAAGGTTCCTGGGAGCCGAACACCCGGTAACCATATGTTATCTCAATGATGCTCTGATGCATTCTCAGTACATATTACAATTACTTACATGATATTCTGTCTTTATTAACCAGGTCACCAGGAGAACAACAACTTCTGCTCAGTAAACATCAACATTGGGCCTGGAGACTGCGAGTGGTTCTCGGTCCATGAGGACTACTGGGAGGCCATCAGTGACTTCTGTGAAAAGTGAGTAGATGGAGACAAATCTGAGGTCATTCGCTGTAATGTCCTTTCTCCCAGTATTGCATGCTGCTAGTAAGGATACTAAGCCCTCTACTGTTATGTGCACAGGCATGGAGTGGACTACCTGACAGGGTCCTGGTGGCCGGTGTTGGAGGACCTCTACAGCGCCAACATCCCGGTGTACCGCTTCATCCAGCGGCCTGGGGACTTGGTGTGGATCAATGCTGGTACTGTTCACTGGGTCCAGGCAGTCGGCTGGTGCAACAATATCGCCTGGAACGTTGGACCTCTCAATGGTAGGAAGTGCACCACCTAGTGGACATGGGGGGGTTTCAAAGACAGTGTTCGGCATGCTTTAATATTGTTGCATGTGGACCTGCAGGTTACCAGTATCAGCTGGCCCTGGAGAGGTTTGAGTGGAACGAAGTGAAGAAAGTCAAGTCCATTGTCCCCATGATCCATGTGTCCTGGAATGTGGCCCGAACTCTGAAGATCACTGACCCGGACACCTACAAGATGATCAAGTGAGTCCAGTGCATCAGATAAAACTAATGAACAGCTCTGCCTCAAACCTACACAAGACTCTTTGATAGTGAATGTGTGTTAATGTTGTTCTCTACCTTCCACACAGACACTGCCTACTGCAGTCCATGAAGCACATCCAGATCCTGCGGGACCAACTGGTGGCTGACGGAAAGAAGATTTCATACCAGAGTCGGGTCAAAGACGAGCCTGCCTACTACTGCAACGAGTGTGATGTGAGTAGCTATTACTCCAAGTTTAAACATGAGCTTTTGGTGAATTAGAAATGTATTACTAGTGACACTTTACATCAGAGGAGCATTTGTGACATAAATAAATAAAATACTGACTTCAGAAGATGCTGATTTGGCCGCTGTACTCAAGTGTAATGATTTGACCTGGTCTCTCCTGTTCAGGTGGAGGTGTTCAATTTGTTGTTTGTGACGAGTGAGAACAGCAGCAGGAAGACATACGTGGTTCACTGTGAGGACTGTGCACGGCAGCGCAGCCCCAACCTGACCAATGTAGTGGTGCTGGAGCAGTACCGCATAGAGGAGCTCATGAACGTATACGATTCCTTCAGCCTGGTGAGTGGACGCTGACCTGTTGCCAGTTTTCTTGACGACCGTGAATCAACACATTTTGACGTCCTGTTGTGTGTCTCGTCTCCCCAGGCCTCCTCCTCCTCCCGGTGACAGAGCTCCCCGCCCGTGTCTCCTCAGCCATAACCAAAACTCCTGCAAGCCAGGACAAAAAGACAGTTTCACTTTGGTTTTCAACTCACCCTTTCATTATTTAGCATCATTTTTGCTACTACTACTGCTACTACTTGCCGAACAGCCAGTTGAATACGTTTACTCATTATTACTGTTTACAAAAAGAAATACCAAGCCGCCAATAAAAATACCAGTTTACTCTCGGATGGTGCTTTCAACGAGAAACCCTGGCAACGGTCAAGTTGAGAACCAGGGGGCAGTTGGTGCTGCCATTGAACAAACTGTGGAGGGTAGTTGATGGTTTCAATGGCGTGTTTCTGTCAGTACCAGAAAGAACTTTTCTGTTGTTGTCTTGAATACTGAAATTTGTACATGCTGTTTGAAATTTTTGTGGGGTGCTGTCTTTTTTAAAATAATTTATTGTTTTGTTTTTTCTAAACTAGATCAGCCTAGATATATACCACATTGGCCTTGTATTTAGAAAAGAGAGAAAATGAAAAATACTAATAATAGAGATATGAACATTTTTCTAAAGCATTAAGAATTTTAAAAAAATACAATTGTTTGGAATGCTTCAAAAGATACGGGTTTTAGCGACTTTGGTTGTTTTCGGGGGGGTTCGCTTTTGTTTTTCAGAATCTTGTATGTGTTGTAAATCTTGTTTTTATGGATTATACTTTTATTTCCTCTGGAGATTAATATTCAGTTGTCACACGTCATCAGGTCTTTTGTGTTCATTTCTTCCATCTCTGTATGAACTCTCTCTTGAAAAAAGAAAAAAATCATTGTCATCTGGTGTGTGTGTTGTACCTCTGATTGTTTGTTCCAATATGCAGACTTAGTATTTCCTGGATTATTTTTTTTTTTTTGCATTGTACATTTAATTTAAATGTTTCCTCTATTTATTGGATATCAATGTTCTCCCTTTTTAATAGGGTTGTACAATTTTGCTTTGGTTCTTTTTTTTGGTTTATTTTTTTCTTTTTTGTTATATGGTGACCGATTGCTCTGTAAGAACTGAAATGTGGAGGTTGTATGTCCGTGGGAGCGGAGGCTGCTGTTTCTCTGGTGCTTGCCTCTTGCCTCCTGCCTTTCTCCCCTGATATATATTAAATTATATCTTTATCTTGAATATAACACCACCTTTCCTGTAGACAATAGGCACACTGCTCATGTAGAGAAGATGACTAATGGAATGCTGTGTTTGTATGCTCATTAAGGAAAAAAAACAAAACGACTTTTTTCCAAAGTGTTTTGAGAAATGGAAATTTTTTTTACTATGTAGGGGGCTTTTAGATGAGATTTTAATGATTTTATGATATCTGTTGAATATGATAACGGGATAGATGGTGCTAAATGTTCTCTTTGAACAACCTTTTTTTTCCCTTTTTGTCTTCTTAAAATGAGAATTCTATTTTTCCTGTTGCAATATTATCTTACACTTTTCCTTCTCTTTGTGGTCATTTATTTATAACTGCACTGTTTAGAGAATTCACACAGACATACTTGCAGACACACACACCAAACTGAGCCAGACATGTCTTAAACACTTGTGAATTTGTGTGACATTACTATGACTATTAATAATAAACGCTTTTTGATAAATCCAGAACCAGACTGGTCTGATTTTTTTCCTCTTCCTCAGTTGTTGGGTCTCATCACACAGTAGCAGATTTGTAAGTAAGAACCAGTCATTGCTCTAATAACATGACTACACTTACACAACAAACCAGGACACATTCTATTACTATTCTCTCGTACGAACTTTTCTTATAGTACATGGTGATTTTTTTTTGTGCAACATATATTATAATGTTTTATGACATAATACATTTTTTTGTAACCTACTCTACATTGATACTGTACTTATACTACAGACAAAGTTGATATTTGACCTTCAAGAGAATTTTATGCTACAGTGATATTGTATCATAAAAGCAATTCATGTAGAAACATTCAATGGTATTTTCTTCATCTAAAAGCAATTTATTGACATAAATGCTAACAACAATGGCAGCTATACCACAACAAAAAAAGGTAATAAAAAAAACTTACATAATATACTGTAGTTTTTTTGATTAAATATTATTCATACTATACTATTACAGCTTTAATACAATATACTGTATTATGGAGGGTTTTTTTGTAAAATAGTGTATATTGATGTGTTTTTATATCCTAATACACAATGACATTTCTAATGACAGTTCATGTAGACTTTTTTTGTTAAAACACATTATACTGTGATGTTTTTAGGACACAGTCTACTCTGATATACTATGATATTTTTTCTAAAGACACATTCTACTACAACTTTTTAATGACTTTTTAATACATTGACATTTTTTTTTTTTAATGGGACATACTATACTATGACCTTTTTGTACAACCTTTGGGGGTGAAATACTATAATATTTTATATTATTTTGTATAACATGCATTATCATGGCTTTGTTTTTAACATATAAACGAACTATTTTTGTCTATTCCTGCAAATTACAGTAAATACCAGACTAATCCAAGTATCTTATCATTTTCTATATTTACTTAAACAGCCCATCTCCTCCCATCTGTGGTAACAGTGCAGTCAGTTACACATCAGCAGCTGAAAATTAAACTATACACTGAACTTTCTCTACTATTAATTCTGCATCTGTCAGACTCATCTTATTTAATACAGGTACAAAACATACAGGCCTAAAAAGTGTCACAGCTCACTCTAAATCATTTACAGTCCACTCCACAAAGAGTCATATCCTTCAACATGTGTCTGGCAAAGCTTTGTTATTCACGTCCTCAGCTTGAGCTCGCCATTGTTAGATATGCGTGTGAAAAAACTATGACTGGAGTTGATGGAAAAGTTTCCATTTGGACATCAGCATCCAGGATAAACTAAGGAAGGGGACTGTACAAGACTTCATAGATAGCAGAGCAGGAAGTAGCAGGGAGCAGTAACAAAACTACCCAGAGTTCAGTGTCCTCACTATTATTCAACAGAGTCGCACTTTGAAACCGTATCACAAAAAGCGGAGCACTAATATTTGCTTTTCAGTAACCGTCAGCTTCACTTGTTCCACTGTCAAAGTTACATTTCATAACATGACGCACCAGCTCCATCTTGTTTCCATATCAACTGTATTTGACTTGCAAGAGGAAAACTGTTACATAAAAACAGTTAACACTACACAACACACTATACTTCATGTCAAGTACCCTAGTGCCCACAGCTTTCAAATAACTACACACCAGACAGGTACAATATAGTTTCAAACTTTATACCATACAACTGAAAGTTCAGTATATTTTATATTTTTCTGGTTCATGTGCAAATTAGTCAAGTTGTGTGAAATCCAAGACAACAACAAACATCTGAGCTTTTCTGCTGTGGAGATTTACTTAAACTTCTGTCTCCCTCTTCTGGTGGTGAGAGTAATTACACAAACATTATCAACACTGTATGCGCCATGGCAACAGCTGCTCCTATCCACTCTCTGGCAAACAGTCATTTCTGGTTGATACAAAGCACATCACTGCCGGTGGGGAGTGTTGTCACAGGAAACAGATTGAAACTCCAGTACACTGCAAAATAGAGATTTACCTTGAACTGGTTCATCAGTGGATGGACCAGTGAACTTATTTCAACAAGGGCTCAAGAAGTAAAGTAAAAGTTACAGCAGTTACACATGTGGTTTTAATACATGTGGTTGCATTTGGTGTGCAGACAATTTAAAGTTAATATTTTACACTATTGTAAAAATACTTCCAGTTAAACAAAGGAAAGAATATGTTTGTATAAGTCATAGATTGTATAGAGAGATAGCAACCAGGTCTCAAAAATGAGGCAAAAACAAGAGCAATACTCCAGACAGCCACAAAATGCTGGCTCCAAAAAACTCCAGTTCCAGTTGAATCCAATTCAGAAATTGTCATTTTCAATCCTGAAATACTCAGTCAATACATTTATCCACAGATCCCTCTGATGTCATGAGTTAAAGTTAATTCTTCTTCTCTGGGATCTCATTTCATCATCAAGTGGATATTAGGCTTCAAACAGAGGGAGGTGCTGGGGCGTGGTTAGCTTGATTGACAGTTCTGTTCTCCAATGAGACTTGACCTGAACTCGAGTCTCAAACACATTGAGCAGTGACCTCAGGTTCAAGGGTCAGACCCACCTCCTCACTCCTCCCTTCATATCCAAATAGGGTCACTTCTTGCTCCAAACAACCATGGCGACGTTCAAATGCCAAACTCCTGGCTTCAAATCCTAAGTCCACAAACCAACAGGTGTAGTCACGATATCTTTGTCCAACATCTTCAGAGCATCACAAAGTTTCTTCTTGTGTATGTCCTAAAGTCCAAAGGCTGAACTGCAGAAATCCTCAGTATTGGCAAGTCACAATATCCTGAGGTCAAGTTAGAGGCCAAGGGGCCAGCGGAGGGACATAGTCCTGCTGGACAGACTGAAGGAAATCCTGCTTCAAAACACACAGGAAGACCACCTCCGTCCGTCCGTCTATCTGTCCACCCTGCTGCCGTCAGGTGACGATAAGGGAACGAAAGCTCGTCTCTCCGCCAAGACAAAATACTTCGGCTATCCAATCACCACCGAGCGGGGTAAACACGACGGTCAACACTTTGAAGTTTGTTTATGCCGCTCTTGTTGAGCATGAGAGCAAAGGTTGCATAGTAACTACTTCATCTGTAATGACAAGTAATAACGGTGGTGTTTACAGCTGGGGACCATGTTGGGAGCAAAGATGGACTGGGAGTAAACAAACACCGCAAGCTCAAAGCAGAGGAAAAAGGCTGGAAAATCAGGATCAGACAAGACTAATTATTTAGCTGATGCTCTGATCTTTTATCATTTGACTGATTAGTGCCTCCCTCAATCTCTTGGGATCTTTGTCTTCTCACTTCACTACCTGTTTGTCTAATCCTGTGTTTCAGAGGATCTCCTGATAGTGGAGAGTTTAGACTGATGCCTTTTGCTTCATTATGTGACAAAACTTTTACAACATTATGATTATATTGTGAAGATTTATTGCACTTTAGAATTAATTAAATCAAGTTAGAAAAATACTGTGTGTGCAGGTGCATCCTGAGCACATGGAGTCAGGGAGTCAGGATTACAATAAATATTAATTCATAAAATATGGTGAGAACAGTCCCACAAAGTCTGATATTAACACCTGCTCCTCACCAAAGAAATTACAGACTGATATCTCTGTATCATTTCTATATCATATAATGAATGTGATTACAACCAGGATCATAAATAAAAGGAACCACTGTGCATGTAAAGACACTGATGCAGTGACACTGAACAGAATAAATTAAATTCTTTATTATTTAAATTCAATTCATTTAAATAATAAAGAATGATTACATTTTAATTATCATAAAATATTCCAACAATAAAATCTGACCTCTCAGGAGACAATAGACTGATACATTTCACAGCAGGGTCAATGAAAGCTTTCTTTATTCAAGAACAAATTATGAATTCACAGACAACATCAAGTGAATCCACAGTTATCTGCAAATAAACCAGTAAAAGTTTGATAGTTGGATATTTACAAAGCTGATGTGAACGCCTCCAACTCAGTTCATCTTTAAAGATCTCTGGAGTAACTAATCCTTCTCTGCTTGGTCAACAATTACACAAAAGCGACACTTTTTGACTGTTTTACAACCAAACAGACGAGACGAACACTGCGTTCAACACCATGGTGCCTCTCCTCTGCTGCTCTTAAGACACCAAGTCTGTCTCTGCCGCCCTCCCCCCTCATTTTCTGCTCTCCTGAACCTCAACTTATCAGGCCAGCCGCCTCACTCTGACCCCCGACACACAACACCCAGCCCCCACTGCAACAGGCAGAGGGTAAAGGGGGTGTAGCATGTCCTGGATATGAGAGGTGGAATGCCTGTGCTAAGAGGAGTTGCTGGAGAGAGGCAGGGGGGCTGATAAGTCTGGTGGGTGGAGAGAAAGTGGGATGGATGCAGCAGGAGGAGGGAAAAGACGGCACTGTGGTCTCAATCAGATGGGGGGTTAAAAAAAAAAAAAAAAAGGAGGAGGAGGAGGGCAGACACAAGTTTGACATGCTTAAGACAAAGACCACAGCGACTGGGAGCTGGATTCTCTGCAGCAGCTGAGAGAGGAGCATTTACTGCACTGCTACTTCATCAACTTGATGTAGCACATGGGCAAAGACAAATAGAGACTTCATCATTTCTCCTGACAACCGTGAACACCGGAGAGAGCTGTGGGACGCCTACATACCAACACGAAATAAGCGTCAGGAGGAAACTTTTCAACTTCACACAGGGGAAAAAGAAAAGTTTAAAGACTTTAAAAGGACTGTGTGCAGACAGTACGAACAAGTGAGTAAAACAGCAACAATCTGGAGGAGGAACAGCAAGAGGTCCACCGGGCCCCTCAGCACAACGTGAGTACAAGAGCAGCTGCATCACTCACACATTTCAACATCTTCATACAAGCAGCTGAAAGCGTCTTCATGGTTACATTAAAGTAACAACTCTAATATTCCTGAGACAGTTACTGCGGCTGCTTTGTTCCACACAATAGATTAATTCAAGGACAGGACAATAGAAAATCTCCTGGAGCATCGAAGCATGACAGCTCTGTAAGAAGTCGCCGAGTCTCCACATGATGCAAACACACTGTGATAGACGAGGTTGAAACGTGGAGGACAGACCACATGCGGTCGCTTCGTTAACTGTGTGTTTTTCAAAGAAGTGATGTCCACACAGTTGTAGCAGCAGTGAGTAAAATGGGTGGAGCGGCTGAATGTATTTTCACCACAATGTGCACACATACACACCTTCCTGCCAGTGCTTCCTGTGTGACCTTCCCCCTGACAATAACACTCGGGACAACAATGGGAGACAGATGTGGAAAACAAACAACACTTGAGCACCCAGGACGGCATCATAAATCCTCAGGTCTCTGTCCTCCACTGTCACTGCAGGAGGACGCACTGAGTGGACAGCAGAAAGGAAACTTGAGGCATTTTTTAAACTCACTCTCATTTCATTTCAAGTGCATAATTACCTAATAATTAACCATAACACAGCTCATTACATTCAAAGGATGATGGAGCCTTTTCTCACACGGCCAGAAATACTTCAAATATTGAAAAAACAAATTACAATTGTGGATAAGAGATATTGAAACTCCAATTCAATGTAAATAAGCACAAGTCTCTGGGTTCTGTTTAAAGTTTAAATGATGTCTCTAGTTCAAAGTATGCTGCAGCCATAGGACTCCTAAGAGGACATGGTTTGACCACCTTCTTGGCCTGTCTCAATTGAAAATGAATGGGGGAAAAATGGCCTCGTTTGTTGCGATTTTCATAAACACCGTGTGACAAAATGCTTAGAAAAGTCACAGCACACCAACCGAGTCACACTTGTTGATTTATATTTTTCCCAAAGCTGCAGGACAAGTTAGGTTCTCACATGTGGGTCTATGAGAAGAACAGATGCAGCAAACAGGAAATAATGTGTCCAATGAAAACATTTCATTTCAGTGACACAACTTTAATTGTTTACATAAGTTACACATTACTATTATTTGATTACTAATGACAAACCACCACCAGTACAGTCATACTGGTCCTCACACAGAATAAATACTGTATTGTGCTTCGACCAATCAAATTACTCTTCACATCCTCTCTGTATCAGTCACTCATTCAAGCAGAACTGCTGAGAAGCAGAATATCTCCAAACTAAAAGTTCAAGGAAACACTGCAGCAGGTTGATTAGATCGTCCCTACTGGGATTTTCCAGAGTTGGTCCCAGCCCTGTTCTGCTGATGTCCTCTGTTTGGCAGGGGTCACCACTGTCTCCTGACCCCAGAGACGTGAGGATATCCTGTACCAGACACAGCTGCGTACCACACAAAGTCTGTCCTGACACGCTTACATCACAGCAGACCTGACCAAGGAGAATTTTAAAAACTTTACATTGTCTTACACAGTCATTTTAAATTCAATACTTAATAAAAAAAAAAAAAGCTGTGCCACAACTCCATCATATATTACAATACTCTACTCTTGCTTTTTTAAGAAATAATTATAAAATGTTTTAATAAAATATGCAACATTACAGCACATCTGTTTGTGATGTTTGAGATAAAAACAAAACATGAGCCACAAGAGGTTTTTATTTTCCATTCAATAATACTCTACTAGACACAATCACAGCTGAAGTCGCACAGTTTCTGCACATCTGATCAAAAACTGATATGAGGCGTGGTGCATCACTACTTCCATCTTTACCAACATCTGTAGTTACTTAATACACAGGCACCACACACCCCCACACATCCACAGCACACGTGCAGACAACACCCACTTGTACACACTTTGATGACAGCTTGCCTTCATCTCTCATCAACACAAACTTCATAAAGCAATTATGGCCCCCCTTTCCTTTCAGCCAATCAGCTCACTGATAATCATCACTTCACAGACGGCATCACACAAGCCTTGCTTCCTGTCAGATAAAACCTCTAACCTCCTGGTGAACCCTCGGCCCTGAAGACTTTGAGGAGAGGAACCTGATTCATTTCAAATCACAGTCTCCAAACCTGCTACAGAGAGCAGAGCAACAGCTTCAAAGCATGATACATACAAATCCATCAGACCATTGATTCTGGTTTCCATCTAAAACCACCAATCTGCTCATTTCTCCCCACAGTTCACTATGAGTATGACTGGTACTCTAGAGAAAGGGGCTCACCATCAGGCCTTGGACCTGTCTGAGGAACTGCCACCTCATCACCACCACCTCCATCACCCCCATCCCAACCACCACCAGCATCTCCACCACTCCAACTCTCTGGCCTCCACCACCGCCATGGGTGGAGGCAGGGAAACCCCTTCACGTGTGGTCGTACCTCCTCCGTATTCTGCAGCTGAGAGCGGGGGTGGGGGCAGTGACGCTCCTCTGGAGCTGCGGGGGTCACTGGACTGCTGGGCCTGCTCAGTGCTGGTGACGGCTCAGAACCTGGTGATCGCTGCCATCAACGCCTGCCTCGCTGGACTGGTGTTTGGGACCATCCTGACACCGGCCATCGTCATGGTTGTGTTTGGATTCCTGTGCCACTCTACAGTAAGTAAAGGGAAGAGGGTGGATGAAGGAGTGTGAGCACCGTCTGCGTGTCGAAGGATTTTTATTTTTCATACCATAGCTGGCTAAGAAACTCACTGTTCACTTGATTGGTGAATAAACCCATGGGTGAAGACTGAACAAGGGGACACATTTGAACATTGTTCTTTAGCAAGTGCTCTTTGGTGCAAGAGTAAAAATCTGCATGTTGGTAAGAGAAATGTTGACACAGATTTGTAACAGTAACACAACAGTTGGGCTGGGACAGGGAGAAGCTGCATCTATGTTTTTATGAAATATCTACAGGTCCCTAATCTCATAACTTTGATCCAAAAGTTTCAAATAGTTGTGCTCGGGGCTCAGGGTGGGGTTTGGCTCCATCTCTGATGAGAGGTTTTAAAATCAGATAAGTCTCGAGCTCTCTCAGATGTCCAGGAGAGTGACGAGGGTCGAGAGTCTCAGGGGTACAAAACTTTAAAGAGTGTGTGGTAGCAAGACTAGGATTAAAGGACACTTGAGGACAGATGATACATGAAAACAGGGGGAAGAAAAAACAACTTAGTTGACCTGTTACTCAGTAAGCATCCTCCTGGAAAAGACTAAGAAGTCATCACGGTTCAGAGACTTTAATACATACCAATGGCATTTCTGTAGGCTGACGACCTCTTTAATGACCAGAGAGACCAGGATTCTCTCAGTTCTCACAATTAGACCTCATGTGACAGCAGCTTAGAGGGGGATTAACCAGGCTGTGGGAGGATGAAGAAATAAAAAAGGAGTGAGACGAAAAATACAGAAAGAAAGTTGGGATAAGTATGTAAAGCTCTTCCAAGTGAAGAGCAGCTTAAAATGCCAATTTAAAGTTATTCTACAGTATCCTACAAAGCACATTGCTTTTTTTTTTTTTTTTAGAAAACGTGGTTCAGACCTGGAGCCGTTCAGGAGCCCTCACTGCATTAAAACAAACATGGACATACTTATGTGAGCTTTATCTCCTTCCCTCAAAGCTGAGCGTTTTAACTCTGCATTTTCCTCAACTCAATGTTCGCTTCATCCTTCACGGGGAGATAAGGATGATTCAGACCTGCTGTCTCCTCGGTCCTCTCCCACATTCGAATCCTGATCCCTCTGCCTCCTCTCCCACTCCTCTTGTGTTATTACTCAGCAACAAGTGCACATGTTTTGACATACGGCACAGAACATTCGACATCTTTGAATCTGCCCAACACACAGAAGGGAATGATGGCTCACAGCAGTTTACACCCTGTTCCTTTTATTGAGATTAATTTGCATCAAAACGAGTTTTTAGCGGAGCTCTAATTCAGTTCATTGGTGTGAAAGAGTGTTTCATCTCAGACGACCAACATACCACAGAGAGTACATCAACTCCTCTTTTTATCTGTTCTCCTCGACACTTCAAGGTTGAATGTGAACATGTTTGTCTAAAAAAATTAAAACATCTGGACCGTCTGGTTGTCTGATTGACTAACTCACCTCTACAGTATCCTGCATCTCCTCCTCTCCTCTCGTCTCCACAGGTCCGCCCTCACGGGACGACCCCCTACTGCTCAGAACTGCTGACTGACGGAGGCTGCGTGGCGTTGCTGGTGGTGGGGTTCCTGTTGGTCACCCCTCTGCTGGTCCTGGCACTGGC
>OOFC01012549.1:3249-17743 GCA_900323345.1 Pseudochromis fuscus | reverse complement strand
TATCTGTCTGAAAGGTAATGTGTCACAGAGTCTCACCCACAGACTGTACATGAGATGGATGTAGCCAGAATGACGTCACTTGTTGCTTGGTGGACTAGGATTTAGTGGCCAGGAGTTTGGCATTTGAACGTGGTCATGTTGGATTTTTGGAGCCACAAATGACCATATTTGGATATGAGGGGAGGAGTGAAGAGTCGGGTCTGACCCTTGAACCAAATGACACTGTCCAATGGGTATGAGACTGGAGTTCACAGGTGAATGAGCCTCCAAACTCCCTGTAAGTCACTGGAGACCAGACCTGTCAAACTAACAACACCCCGAAATCATCCTCTTTTTGAAGCCTTAAATCTACTTAATGATTTTTTTTTTCTTTTAGATGGACCACATCACAGATTATAAGAGCTGACTGAAAAAAATGACTGAGTATTTTATGATTAAAAATTGGGATTGTTGAATTGAAGTTAATTGGAGCCAGAGTGTTTTTGGAACCAGCCTCCAGTGGCCATTAGGTGTACTGCACTTGATGCACTTCCGTATTGGCCTCATTTTTGAACCCAACTAGGTTCGTCCATTTGTATATACAGTCTGTGATCCACACACAGAGAATGTCAAATCAATCCAATCCAGCAGAAGTTGTCAGCTTCCAGAGAGCTGCAGAACCTCAGAGATAGTGTGTATGTTTTAAAACAGAGCTGCCATGAATACAACAGCTCACCAGACAAACCCCGTGTGCCAGATCTGCTTCAGAATCAAACCAGGAGTGTCAGTATTGGTCTTAAGGTTGATCTAGAAACATTTAGATTGACGATCTTATGTTACTGTGAATCAATTTCCTGTTTGAAGTTCCTTCTCATGTGTGTCTCGTTTAGATTTATTTCAGGTCTTTTCCTTCTTGTGTGATTGTCTGGTCCACTCTCCCCTGGTTCAGTTTCCTCACCTGTCTCTAGGTTTGGTTTATCACCCTCCCTACCTGCTCCCGCCTCTGCCTGCTCATGTTCTGTGATGTCACGTCTTCCTGCGTCTCGTGCTCCATACAGTCAAAAAAAGACTTTACACATATTTAATCCGGACCCGCATATCTTGGTCTTGAGTTAATGCAAATGCTAATTGCATTACTGATGAATACAACATATTTTAAGGAGTTACCAGGAGTGAAGTTCTGCTACTCACTGTAAAAAATAATCAGACATTTCCGGAGAAAATGCCTTTTATGCACCTTATGTCAAACAACCTTTCAGCAGTTCAAATGTGACCATCATTTACGTAGATCTCAACTTTTTGTGCATTAAATTAACACAAAAAATGTAGCGATCAGTGATTCAAATTTTACTGCAAAATATGTGCAATTCAACACTTGGATTGACGCTAGAGACAGATTTTGCAAACCTAGAAATAGCCTATGCTAACAGTTACAAAACAAAGTTTGAAAGATTTGGTAATAACCTCTGCATGTTGTTGGAGAGCTCTGCGCGTCCTCCAGCTGTACTACCATGAATCATATGCACACGTTAGAAATGTAGCCTGTGTTAACTGTGAAGGTTTTCATTTATAAATCGATTACAACGTTGAAATGTTTGAAAGTTTACTCATCACGCAGCCATTCTTACGCACTTTGAACACACCAAACTTCAAATATTACCTTCTGCCTCCTTAAGTACATTTCCCATTTCAGTCCTTGCGCCCAGGTCTTCAGATCTGTTGCTCCAGTGTGGAAGTAAAACCTCCACCGTGTTCACACGTGTGCCACTAGTGCGCTCGTGTGACGCGCTCTGAGCCATCCCGTTTTACCTGTTGTTAATATATTCAGCAGGATCCGATTTCAGCGGGACGAAAACACAGTCTGCATCATCTATACACGCGTGAGAGCAATGATAAAAACAAGGTTTAATAAAAGCTTTATTCATAACAACACTGCTCGACAGGAACAGCAGGTGAACTGTGCACATCAGTGTATTTCTCAATCAAAACTCTGTAATACTTAAATAGATGTAATATCTGAGGTCAGACCTGGTCTGCCCTACACATCCAGTATTATTTAGATAATACATTTTCTTAATAAACCCCATAATATTACAACTCTGGAAATCAGTCTAATAATTTATAGAATTGTTTCTCATTTACCATCATTGATTACTCACATGAGTAGCATTAAATGCAACACAAAAAAAAGAGAAGCATTAAAATATGCAAGTCAACCAGGGATAGTACTTAGAGACATTAGGAAGAAAAAAAAACAACAAAATGCAGCAATTATTAATGATCAAATACATAATTTTATGTTGGAGACGACTAACAGAGGTAAAAACAAGAGACAGTTTCTTCTTGTGGGTCATTGCATAAAAGGTTCAGACAGGATGAGCGTCTCCTGGAAGAAAAACAAATCACAATGTTTCATCCAGATGTTGTAGACATTAGAATATAAAGACTCTTACAAAGTGTTGGCTGCTCCTTACTGTCAGAAGATCGAAGGCACTGCTACGGACTGCTCTCTCTGCCCATTTCAATAATCTCACTATAAGACGGTGGTTCACCCTCGTCTCCCTGCAGAGTGGATCCGTCACTGTCCACCTCTGTCTGTTCACAGTCCTGTGATGAGACAGAATGCAATCAGTGCCCAATGTAAAGAAGAAAAATATAGAGAAATATTCCTGCAGGCGAACATGTGTGACTTTTTACACTGTCCCTACATAATATATTACAGGATTTGACCATGAGACACAGTTGTTTGAAGCTGGAATAAAACACAGGACAGCACCATGATTACTGGGACTGTTTCCTGATCTGAAGTCTCAGACAAACCAGAATGTTGAGCTGAGCAATTCACTGATAAATCAGATTTCACCTTGTTTTTTTGGGATCTACAATCTACTTTTTACATTAACAACACCACAATTTAATATCTTCTTCATGTGGCATGGACTGAATGACACTGTCAGAGGTATCAGAGTATTTTCAAGAAACTATTTTCCAGAGCACAGGGCAGAGATAGCCTCAGACTGTTGGAGTTTATTCCTCGCAAACTTGCAACTTTAATCAGGGGGAATATTCAACTACTTCAATTTCAGAGTTTGTCATAGAAAATGTTGAGATCTCAGATCGTTGTACTCAGTAGACAAATACAACATTCAATGTATACATTCTGGGACATCTCAGTCGCTTTAAGGACATTTTACTTGTCCTCAATTTCCAGGAGTCTTTTAGGACTGGACAATAGATCTAAAAAGTTGAAGGTTTTGCAGGCTGAGTGGGAACCCTGAAAGGATGTGAGTGGGTCACAGTCCCATCCCTCTCATAGTAACTTTTTAGGGGAAAATCCAAAAAGGAGATGTGATGCAGAGCAACGGTCTCATGAGTAGACAGAACAGAACTAACCTTAAGATTAGAAAATCCTTTTGACTCTACGACTGATGAGGGGCTTTTAACTGGAGACAGTGGAGGAGGACTTGGCCC
Organism: Pseudochromis fuscus; assembly: GCA_900323345.1. Taxonomy (NCBI): domain Eukaryota; kingdom Metazoa; phylum Chordata; class Actinopteri; family Pseudochromidae; genus Pseudochromis; species Pseudochromis fuscus. The sequence continues at coordinate 14,293 of OOFC01012549.1, read as the reverse complement.
CTGGGATAAGGACCGGCTCCTCTTCACGGCGGAGGACACTGCCTGGGCAAAGCGGGACGGGGTTGAAGGAGAATAAGGTCTGGGAGCTGCAAAACTCCTCAGCTTCTCCAAGCTCAGGCCTGCGATCGGCTCTCTGGAGGGCAGACTGCTCTGCGTCGTCATTCTCATGAAGGCTGCGTTCATCTCGTCTTGTCGAGGGCTCAGCTGAACGTTGGCGCCCCCTTCTGCAATCTCCTTACTCTGCACGGGAGGTGGGAGAGGAGGCGGCGGCAACTTTGCTCTTTCTGCACTGCCATGAGCCTCCCTCAGGCTGGAGCTGGATCCTGGACTAGAGCTGAGACTCTTCTCTGCTGCTGATGTTACATAATACCCAGGTATTTTTTTGTGCTGTGGCAAGCGGAAAGAACCTGGTTTAGGTTTAGTTGCGGGTGGAATTTTAATCTCCTTGACCTCCACCGGTGAACCTGCAGGAGATGCCACATCAGCCGAGGGTGAGATCTTGTCGTGGGTGTTATGTAAACCCGCCGCTGGGGAGGGATGAGCAGATTCAGGGATACTTCCATTAACAGTGCGTTGAGAAGGAGGAGTAGTGCTCCCTAGTGAGTTGTTCGTGGGTAAAGTAGAAACTTCGGTCTCCTTTTGTCCCCCCTGTCCCGTCCCCTCATCTAAATGAAGAGAACCAATGTTAGGTCCGTCCTCTGGAGGCTCAGGAGGCGCCTCCAGAGTCAGTGCAACTTCAAAATATCTCAGTTTCTCCAGAGATTTCTGAGGCACAATGGTGTACGTCGTCATCCCCACTTTGGGGATGTAGTCCCTTGTCAGCTCGTTGGAAGGTTTGGGTTTTGGCTCAGAGTCTGCGGCATACAGAGATGGTGGCTTGGCTGTGGCAGGGGCACTCGGTGTGGAGTCTTGGCAAAATGAGGTCGCTGAGGTGTGGGAGGAGGCTTGTTCGAGGTCGGCAGGGTCCAGCTCCTCTGTCAAAGTGGCCATATCTTTCTTCTCCGCCGGTTCAGATTCAGGCACCGATGCAGGAGCTTCGTCTGTGGGTTGTTGCGGTGGAGGTTCGGGGAGTTGTGAGAAATCTGTTTGCACCTCAGCGTCCTCTCCAGTGGGACGTAATGTGCTGGTGATCGCTGGACTGTCCGACATGTCCATCTGCTCCTCGAGGGTTTCAGTGTTTGTCTGAACGGAGGCCTCAGCATCCTGCTTTACAGGGGGAGGGAGACTGGTCAGTGCGGCGCTGCAGTCATCTTCAGTCCCGTCGGTCATCATGGACTCTTCACAGGTGGACTGTGGGCTCATGTTTTCCACTGGACCTGGACCAGTACCTGTACAGAAAAGAGGATTTATCAAGTCAGATGGTGTGGAGATCTTTAACATCACTGAGACAAGAAACATGTAGTTATCTGATCCCACTGGTGGTGTTTCCTGCTTTATTTTGGTAAGTTTGTTGCTTTGCATGTCGTGTGGCTTGACTTCCTGTCTGTGTTCCTGTCCTGCCTGTGTCTGCTCCGCCTACAGAACCTGTGTCTTTAAATCCTGGGAATATTTGACTTTTGTTTTTTCAAAATTTACTACACTGATTTTAATAAAGAATAAAATTAGAGTTGATCTGTTGAATAATGTTTATATGATCCACTGTGTGCATGGTTCAGTGGTTTATCAATGTTATGACTTTAATCCCAAAATATATTCTTCTTTGGGGGGATGGGGGAACTGCTAAATATTTAAGATATATGTTATCCTCTATAAAAAAACGTTTAGGTCCACAAGAAACAATATTATAGAGAATGACGTAAAAACAGAGATCTCACAGTTTGCACTCAGCAAAAGACAACGATGTCCAAATTATGTCAAAAGGTATTCAGGCCATTTTGCTTGTTTCTTTCAATTTCAAAACTTTTTCCGATGTGAAAAATAAAAACACTGGGGAAATGGGGATCCAGTGTTTACAGAATATCTGCAGCACAGATATGAACAGTTGTAGTAAAATAAAATATACTCACTGGTGTCTGCCGGTTCAGATGGGTCAGTGTTCGTTTCACTCAGAGTGGCAGATTCACTCACTGAGCTCTGCAGCTGACTGTAAACATAAGGCAAATATATGAATAGGAAGTAACATTAACATTGCTCGTGCTAATGTATACATGAAAGTTCAGTAGTATTACTGGAGTTCGTACTTGCCATCTGAGGACAGATCACATGACTGATCTTCCCCACTGCCCTCTACTGACACCGCTCTCTGAATCTCCACATCTGAGCACGGAGGAGCCACGAAAACATCAGCTGACATGTTGACGCTGACGTCTTCCTCTCTCTGGGTTTTACCAGCAGTTGCAGACAGTGTAGATGCAGTCACCTCCTCCTGCTCCATGATCTCCTCCAGTGTGTTTGCAGCAGCTGCACCCCCTGTTAAAAACGCATGAATTCATGTTTTTGTCTTCAAAGGCTTTTGTTTTGTTTTTTGTTTTTTTACAGTGAATGCTATTAAGCTCTAAAGTTACTATATTTTTTTTTATTTTACAATAATTTTCCTACCAACTGCATGAGAAACAAAACATCAAACTTCTATTTGAATTCAGTAATGGGGCCACACTTCCAGTTCAAACTGTTCTGATGAATAAATCTCAGTAAATGACATTTTTACATCTCTGTCTTCTCTGCGTCTTAATTTAACACTCGGAGGAAACACATCACAGAGGAGCAGCAGGCAAAAGAAATTTCAAGGCTCCTTAAACAAAGCTCCCTGTTCTCAGCCTGTGATCTTTATATCTGCTGAGCCACAGTGGGCTGCTCAGGAAACAGCAGAGGAGCTGATCGCTCTCTGTGGAGTTGCTATTAGGGAAATAAGGAGCAACGAGAGGAGGAAAAGATGTTGTATTCAAGCAGAAAGTACTTGTAAAAATGTGCGATTCTGCATTCTGTTAATGAGATCTGGGAGATCTGCTGGCAGAGGGATTATAGGAGTCAAGAGATAGTCTAACAACATCATAAAAGTACAACTATGTAAAGAAAACAAAGTACTGACAGCTGAAATTATTTGCCAAGAATTACTGAAAATAGCTAAAACTTTTAATAAGCATTAGAGTTTGAAACTTTTCTACATTTAACAAGGATGAAAAGTATTGGACAAGTATATGGCAAGATTTTAAAACTCATAAAAAAGCGTTAATATGAAGTTGAACAAAAAATTAAGAAAGAATTCAAAAACGAGTATTTGATTATTTTTTTTTAAAAGACTGAACTCTTTAAAAACTAGACAGATTGACAGACAGACTGAAAGACAGACAAACAGACAAACAGATAAACGCCGGCAAAAACATAACCTCCTTGGCGGAGGTAATAACAAAAGTTAGAAAAAAGTTGAAAAACATGAGCATGAAGTGTCTTAAATGTCCTTTTAAAAGCTGAACTTTGTAATATTTGGTTGTTTTACAGCTGATGGTAATAATCTGAATAATTAAGATTTTGACAATAGTGTGAATTCTTCCTCAGGGGTTAGACTAATTAGAATATACTGATTATTATTTGTGGTGCTCAAACCATATACAAAAAAACACACATGATTTTATTCATCCAGAAGAACCACCCTAACAAATTCAGACCTCCCTGTTTCTCAATTTCAGTATTTTCTACTACTAAACAACAACTGGTGAAGTGAGATACGATGCACTGTTGACAGCAGTGTGTGTGGATTACATAGTGATATTGGTTCTAGTAGGTAAGTTCAATTCTCTGAGCACCACATAACCCTCCACCAACCTCAGATACAACAGGGTGGCAGCAGATCGAAAACCTTCATCGATGAAACCACAGCACGACTGCAGGTCATTAAGAGATGGGAATAAACCACTATCATCATGCTCCTTAACAACAAAAAGTAACAAACTGACTAAGGTTTTTCAAACCTCCATTTCAAATATGTAAAGATATTTTCAGATTTGCTTTAAATTGCTGTGTGTACAGGACGGGTGGAGTTTCCCTCACAGCACAATACAGTGGAGGTTCAATGTGCCCACACAATCACAGGAAAGTATTTCAAAGCAAGTAAAATACACTCACCCTCAGAAAAAAAACAGCAAAGAATTTAGACCCCACAGAAAAGAAATGAACCCAATGCTCTCTAAATACAGTTGTTGTAATGAAGGCACTTCACAATCTGAAAGAATCTGTTTGAAAAATGAAAGGACAAAATACTAAAAAAATGAAAGAAATTAAATCAGAAGGAGTCAGAAAAACCAGCAGACAAAGTTCAAGTGTGAAACCACGAGGTAACAGAAAGGGCAACATGCAAAGACACAACACAGAAGCAGGCGTCCCACACGTCCTGGAAAACTACTGACATCTTTTACACCTGGTTTCCTGTCCTGGAAAACTGATGGAAGTTAAGAAACAAGTACAATGTCCCAGGAAGTGATAAAAATAAACTCAACTGTGACACTTTTTACTTTCAGGTTCACATTATAATGGAGCACTGAGGGGTGTACAACCCCAGGAAATGTTCAATATTCACATAAATGTTTGTTGTATATTTATTATTGTGGATATTTCACTAGTTTGCTGCATTTTTGTGGAAATATGTCATGTTCATGTTCAGTTATTGTTTTTATCAGACAGTTTATGATCATTTAATCTAGGATTTATTATTTTATGTGGTTTTTCTGTAACATACTCTAACGACTTGTTGAATAATATAGTTTACAGTAAGAAAACATGTCAGTCTTGGTTGTGATTCACACCAATCACAGCAACTCTGCCTCACAGAAACTGTCCTGAAGAAAAGAGGAGAAACCCTGAGAAGAAACAAAATCTGCTGAATTAAACATGAATATATTATATTAATAGATTAATAATTGCCCCTGATCTGAGATACAGTTCTCATCAGGTCTCCAAGCAAGATTGTTTAATCGAAGCACTTTTCAGCAACAACCACTAAGAGGCGCCAGAGTCAAATAAAAAAAAAAAAACAACTGCAGACTCAGGTTGAGAGTTTTAAAAGGACTGTTTGTCTTTGAACCCAAGGTGCACTTGGAAAAACATCAGACATTCAACCAAACTTTATTGAACACTAAATAAAAGGATTTTTGAGTCTGAATGTGCCTCTTGTGGGTGATCATAAACTATCTGGATACAAAGCACTGGTAAGCAGATACTATGACATATAAATGTACCTTGCACATTTTCTTCTAAAGAAGCTGATTCCTGGACAACAGCGCTCGGAGACGTTGGCGGAGGCGGAGCTTTCCGTTTGGTTCTCTTCAGCGAAGACTCCGCCGACGCCCCACGACTTAAACCAGTCATCTACACAACAAAGATTTATATCATCATTGCACAAAAAACACATGATGGTCATTGTAAAATTGCAGCCATCAGAGCTCCTCCACACACCTGATCTCTGTCCATTCGGGTGCTCGGTTCAGAGTAGAGTCTCTGGCGAGGGCTGAGGTCCAAGGAGAAGCTGCTCTGGGACACCAGGATCGGGGGTTGTGGGGCTCGTCTCTTCTTTGGCACGTCGGTAGGACTCGTCGGAGATCCGAGCGGAGACGAGTTGGTGCTGGGTAAGGCCATGCTGAGCGGTCGAGGCTTGCTCACGAGCACAGGAGAAGCTGGGGCACTGGCTGTCGTTGGCTTTAAAGAGCAAACCTCCAATCAGAACATGATAAGAACCCCGTTTCCAAACAACACAGTGAACATTAACTAACAGCAGACTAAAGTCAACAAAACCTCCCTCTGAACATTTACGTTTACTTTCTTTTCCATAATCAGTAAATGAAATCTTTTTGTCCTGTTTTACGAAGCAACATTCACCTGCTCGGACTTTTTCTTGCTTCTTCTAAACATTCGGAAAAGGCCTTTATTTTCTTTCTCTTTCTGATCTTTATCTTTGCCTGGTGTGACTGTTCCTGAAACACAAACCAAAAACAGAGAAACTGCAGAAAATCTGTCAGAAACATAACAAATCCATAAAAATCAATCCTGCATGTAATAAATGGAAATACCTGCATAAGTTGGTGAGGCTGGACACACGGGAGAAACAGGTTGTCCTGCAGAGACAACAGAACAAGAGCTTTATACAATAAAGACACAAAGGCTGGCGAGGTGCAGTGTGAAAAGCAATACTCTAATGCTTTCAAAACATCTGTACTCACCTCTTGTGTCTCTTGCATAAACCTCCCGTATTGCATAATCATTAAGAGAACTGGACAAGTCCAGTGGAGCCAGTGATTGGACATCTCTCAACAGGACCGTGCTCTCCGTGTCAAATTCACATTTCTCACAGATTGCGGGTAAAAGTTCAGCGAGGGGGACTCGAGGATTTACTCGCAAGATTGTTTTCTGGGTCTTTTTGTAGTTTATCACCATTCGAACAGTCGCCTGAGGAGAATATCAACATGAACAGCAAAATGAGTGTTTACTGTGCGCAACAACATAATATCATAATGATGTGTTCGGTGTACCTCGGGCATCTGAGGACCAGTCTTCTTGTTTTTATCCTCCCCTTTAGGTTTAAGTAGGATCTTCTCTGCGTCCAGAGTTCCTATCAGGGCGTTGGGTTTGAGCTTGATGCTGTTCCTGTTGGCAGTGACCAGTTCTAAGGTGTGGCTCGACGGGTTCAGATGATACTTTGCACAAAGGGTCACTAACAAGTCCATCAGGGGTTTGCTGCAAGACACAGAGACAGCAATGCATTTGGCAAGAGAAAAAGTGTGATGAAATGTGGGCTAAATGTGCGAGCAGGGAAATGCAAAAGAGACAATGTTCTTATGAAGGAAATCTGGAAAGAAAAGGGAAATATCCTAAAACAGTTAAAAAGCATTACTTTTCAGACTCATGAAGCTCAGAAAAAACTTAACCATTTTAAAAAGCATAAAAAAGTAAAACAAAAATACAAGTTGAAACTTTTACAAACCATGAAAGTTACAAAAAAATGTAACGTTTAAAAAAAAGTTGAACATTTTCAAAAAGCATAAAAAGTTGAGCAATTGAATGTCAGTATGAATGAATAATCAGAACATTTTGGTGTTTTTAGAACCCATGTACAAGTGGTTGGATTAAAAAAAACCAAAAAACACAACAACAACAATTTATATAGCACTTTCTTGACCTTAGCTAGGTCCCAAAGCACTTTACAAGGCCCCTCATTCACCCATTCACACACCAATGGCTACCAAGCTGCCATGCAAGGCCGCTAGCCACCACTGGGAGCAACTTAGTGTTCAGTGTCGTGCCCAAGGACACTTCAACATGTGGACAGGAGGAGCTGGGGATCGAACCCATGACCTTAGGATTCACAGGTGACCCGCTCTACCACCACTCAAGCCTGCCTGAGTTATTAGTTCATTCTATGTTTTTATGTGAGGATACCTTGATGGTGTCTTGCAGCTGCAGTGTTGTTTCAATTATCATAGTCATTTGCTAATTAACCAATAAAACACATTTCATAAAACAGTGAGATTTCTTTATCAGAAGCTGGAACCAAAACCTACACATCTAGTTGCTCTGCAAAGAGAACAAGACAGCTGATCTCATGGGTTGGTACATGTATTGATTTAGAAGCTGATACAGTGATTTACAGCAGCAGTAACTTTGTTGTGACAGATTGTCTCTAAGCTGTGAGCAGTGTGAGGACTATTGTGGTGTCTTCAGTAACTGTTCTGATGCAAAGTCTGGGCTGTGTGAGCGAGTGGACTAGTGAGTCGTACACAGGACACTCGGGTTTTTAGATTGACAAGGAGACATGTTGATTTGATTAGCTGGTACAGTCCCAGTTTAACTATTTCAAGTTGTGTTGTGATTGCACTGTGGCATGCAAAACTGGATTCAGAAAAACATGGTCATTAATCCCTATTTGTATCAACTGATGGGAGCAGAAATAAAGAAATGCAATAAATTTTGCTCAAAGTAAACTAAACCACCACTGCTCCACCCTTCTGACTCACGCTGATAGAAACTGATGACTTCATCTGACATCAGCCTCATTATGTGGTGCTTAACTGTAAAATATTCAGCATGAACCAAAGCACTGTGGTGTTCCTGCTCAAACTGCCGATACAATCATCTTCTCTACCTTCCAGGAACCACAGTCGTCTTTTCCACTCCACCGGGCAGAACCACAGTCAGAGACAGCTCTTTGTCCATGAGGTTCTCCTTCTGGTCCATGGTTAAATGAGGGTTTCCTGGGTACCACTGGGAGAAACCTGGGGAATCCAGTTTCTTTAGTCCTGGTGGGGACGGTGCTTTGCTTTTAGGCGACACCCTGTAGTGGGAGAAGAAAATGTAAATTATTCACGAGAGTTGCTTAAGTTTTTGTAAAAAGTCTGAAAGCCAGCTAAATGAAAACGTTAGAGATGACTGGGAATGGGGTTCTACTTATGTGTGTGTTTTATTTTTTTTTAAATATACATTTCCTGCTTAAAATGCAGGTGAAATCAGAATTAAAGCAAGATCAATAATAAATAACATAAGTGAGAAAACTTGTACATTTTCAAACAAATAAGTAAGAAAACTGTGAACATTTTGAAAAAAATAAGAAGTAAAATAAAAACAAGATTTGAAAGCATAAGTTAAAAAACATTGAGTATATTTAAAAGCATAAAGGTTAGAAAAATGTGTGACATTTCAAAAAGTGTAAAAGTGAGAAAAAACCTAAACATTTCAAAAGACAAACTCATAAAGAAGTATTTTAACCCTTTACCACCTGAGCCTCCAAATTTCCACCTGAACTTCTTTTGCTTATTTTGATTTCAAATTCAAATTCAACATGCAAAATCCAACATTCATGTGCAGTTGCAGTGTTTCTGTTCACTAAAACTCTAAACTCAAAATCCATTTTTGTATTTTTCTGCTATTCTTGCTTCAGCGTCACTGTCACTACACTCTGACAACACACAGTATATAGTAAATCGGCTACTTCACCAGCTTCTGGGAGAGGTGCTCGTGAAATTACCATAATGACACTATAGTCACTGTAAAGTGCAACATCTCAGCTCTCAGGAACACTGGAATTTTTCCGATTGCACACACCATGATGTAATTACGGTAATCCAAAGATGATTGTGCAACCGTAGTGCTCGTACGTAAAGGGTTAATAGCATAATTTTGAAAAAGTTGAGCTTTGATTTCTTAGTGTAAAAGTGGAAAAAAAGAAACTGCTGATGAATTTTACATTGTAATGATTTCTATAGCTAAAAGTGTGTAGTAGTACACACGCAGTACAAGTAGTAGTGACAGTCACAACATATGGAATAAATATTTGGATCTCAACAGTATAAATACTTAATCAACATTCACACTAATTAAAATGTTTTCTGCTATTTCAGTCTAATTAGTGTGAGTGAAAATCAAAGTGAAGCCAACAGCATGAGAGGAAAGCAGCGAGGATATTACATGAAAGAGTTCAAGTCCACTTTGCAAACAAGTCACAAGACAACCAAGTGGACAGATTTACTCATTGAGCCTGAAGAAATGGCTGCGAATGGACAGACATGTGAGAGAGAGAGAGACAGAGAGAGAGACAGAGAGAGAGAGAGAGAGAGACAGAGAGACAGAGAGAGAGATAATAATAAGATACAGACCACACTCTCAGTCACTGCAGAAACTGCTTAAATCTGGAAGGTGGAGGCACATTTAATCTTAGATTGTGTTCTTCTTACTGTTGAGGGATCAGCTTGAGTGTTACTGTACATCACTCTAAGTATGACTTCAGACGTCATGTCAGGCCTGACATTCCTGCAAACTGTGTCAGTAAAGTGTGGGAGTGAGCAGTAACAGCAGTCATGTGAGGCTTACAGGCTGATCAGGTGTGCTACAAAAATAAACAAATAAATAAATAAGTCTGTAATGATGGCTGAAGTCATGGCTGATATGATCTAATAAAACACCAAACACAGACCAGGAAAAAACAGGGATAATAATTATTTTATACAATGTGTCTGCAAATATTTCACAATAAAAGTCTGATACAAAGAAATAAAGGGTTGCTGTCCACTGAAATGGTAGTAGTGAAACTTAACTTTGAAACCGTTACAGGAAGTGTTGAGTTTGTATGAACAGCAGCAGCTTCAACTTTTTGAGACCTGTTTAAATGAGGTTTTCTACTGAAATAAAACTAATCAAAATTAAACAGTATCTCACTTTGAAAACAAGCCGGCCTCAAACAGACGCAGATATCATCTCAGTTTACGTAAATAAAGGCCCTAGACACTATTGGAGGAGCAATGGTTTATACAAAAATCTGTGACACATAGTATGTTGGATAGTTACAACATTGGATTTATTGTAGTATTGGGTATTTCCTTATAGTGCTGATAAAGTTGTAAGGCCTTGAGATGATTTTGTGGTTTGTAGGAGTCAATGAGCCCTGCTTTATAAAATAAGAACCAGTCTTTGTCCAGGTAGGTGAACCAGTTTTGACAGCTGAAGAACCCGGTGATGGTGAATTGTTTGTTCCAGTTGAGGAAAGCTGTAGTACAATTGTTTTGGAGCAATAAATGCACAGATCATTGAAATGTAAGCCATCATCTGGGACTCACTTCATCAGACGCTGTAAAGTTTGTCAGTGTGTTAAATTAAATCCTGGTGAAGCACCTCAGGGGCTTCAAGCCTTGACTTAGCCTCTACATGGTTATTTGGCACTAATCACATAAAACTGAACTGAACATTTCCACAATACAACTATAAGCAGAAGTGTTTTGGTTTGAACATGGTCTAAAGATCAGCTCCAACATATTTTGTTTTGTTTCCCTTCTGTCTGAAATGATGAGGAAAAAACAAAACACCAGATCACACAAAGTGCCCAAGATCCCAGTATTATACTGCAACTCACTGGAAGTCATTCAGCAGGTCCAGGGTTCACTCACTTTCAGGAGTCATTTCCTTCAGTGAGCGTATGCACAGATTTTATAAAAAAAAAAAAAAAAAAAAAAAAAAAAAAAAAAACAAAAAAACACCATAGCTAGCGAGCTAACATGACCAGCTAACACTACTAGCTAACATTACTAATCCACATTGTAGCATCTCCACTTCACCTGCTGGACTAAACCAG
>OOFC01012542.1:3257-16093 GCA_900323345.1 Pseudochromis fuscus | reverse complement strand
AGACCCTGCAGGTTTTCTTTCCCGCCGGTCACTAAAGCAGGTGATTTTGATCATGAACACCTCCTTCAATTTGAGGGAAGCAGCTCATCAGTGAGCTCAGCTGCTGGAGAGATGGTTGGAAAGAAAACCTGCAGGGTCTCGGCCTCCATGGCACGAGTTTGACACCCCTGGTTTAACTCATCTGTAAAGAACAAATGCAAATGGTAAACACAGTACATTTAGATAGCGTTTTCTTGACCTTATCTAGGTCCCAAAATGCTTTACAACTCATTCACATCCCACAGAGCTGCTATGCAAGGCGCTAGCCACCACTTGGAGCAACTTAGGGTTCAATGTCTTGCTCAAGGACAATTCGACATGTGAACAGGAGGAGCTGGGGATTGAACCCACAATCTTACAATACATAGGTGACCCATTCTACCATCTGAGCCACAGCCGCCCACAAATATAAAATAATGATCAAAAATAATGTGAATGATGAGACCATATTGTAATTTCAATCCTACAATCCCACACAGCTAAATACAAATAAAAAATGAATAGAAAACAATAACCAGTTATTAACTTGTCACCTCTCAAATCTGTTTGAGTTGCTCCTGAATGTTTGTAGATTTTTTTCTTAACTTCAAACAGACGTGAGTTTGGTGAACGTCAGACTATACGAACTGCGTAGGTGGAGTTTATAAAACAAACACTGAACGATGGCTGCTCTTCTTCAGGAAGCACTTTAGCATCTTTCATCATGTTGTTTTGCAGCTTTGATGGTTTGGTTGACTCCCACAGTTCTCATTAATCTTGTATCAATGAAAGTCGTGTTCCACTTATGATGCAACATACATATTTTGTTATCAAGCAAAATCTCCTGTCACCTGCCACACAACAAATAACTCTGAAGAGAAACACTTGACAAACCAGAAGCTATTTAAAAATCAGCTGTACCGAGCTAAAGCTACAGCAGCTAAACATTTATTTATTTATCTACAAGGAAGCTTTTCAGCATCTTTCAGCTTTTGTTTGGGTTCAATACATCAACCTGTTATCTGTTTAATGAAAGTGAATTTTATTGGTGGATTATTGTCGTACTTCCTGGTTTCCATAAGTCCGTTAGCATCAGGCTGGTGGAGCCTTTAGCAGTTTAAGAAACAGACATGCTGGTGGAGTTGGTAATTGAAAACTAACCGTACAACTTAGGGGATTTTTGATATAATAGATTTTACAGCTTCTGCTTCTTTGCTGATCATTGCACAGTAATAACCTCATCTTGTTATTAATTGATCTGGAGGGAGGCAACACGCGATGTCGTAAACATCCCTCCCAGTTTACCCACTGCCTTCCTGCTCCAGCTTTGAACCGCCGCTCTGAAATGAAGATAAATAAAGTGGTGTTGATGATTTGTTGAAATTGGTTCTGACTGCTGGTCGGACTGTGACAGCCGAGCCGCTGCATTCCCACATCTCAGCGGTTACTTTCATGAGAGCAGTGTTGTAATAACTGATGGAAACAACGGCCAGAACTATGCAAATAAGACTAAAGTTGTAATAAATCTGAGTTTTATTTTAACTGTGTGGATTTGGACTCCTGACGGTTCCTCCTCACACTGACTGAACCACGCTGCTTCCCACAAACTCGACCCAGGACCTCTAACTGAACACAGATGCCAGACTCCCTCCACACTGAGGATTAATATCTTCAGCAGGGACTGGAACCACCGCTGGTGCAGGGGACGGGCTGGAGGACGCTGGCACCAAACACTGAGACATTAGCAAGAAACTCTTTCCCTATTATGTGGTAATAATTTGTTTAATAATAAAATCTCAAAATGTTTCAATTCAACGTATTAAGTTCTCAAAATATAGACTTTAACAAATATATCGAAACAACATCCAACAGTTTGCTTTGTAACATCACAGTTGTTTCTTCAGCAGCAGTGGTGGATGGTAACGGAGTACATTTACTTGAATACTGTACTTAAGTACATTTTTTCAGTATTTATACTTCACTTGAGTATTTGTTTTTTTGGAAACTTTTACTTTCACTCCACTACATTTCAAAGACAAATATTGTACTTTGGACTCCACTACATTCCCAGGAAGTGTGTGGTTACTTACTTTATATACAGTCTATGCTGCAATGTGTTTCAGGCAGTTTGTCCAGGTAGAGTTACCGTCACTCATGCGCAAATCGGCAGGAAGTGACCGGCAGCGAACCAAACGATAAAGAAGGAAGACAGGAAACAGCACGGTTTTGTTGTTTTACCTTTTTTATAACGCTATATAGCATGTTAGCATGTTAGCCTCTCGATGGAAAATTTGAAAACAAAGCAAGACTGAACAGTCAATAACAAAGTATTATACACACTTTGCAGGAAGAAGTTTTCTTTTCATCGAAGCCCTTTCAGATTAAAATACCACATTAACAGGAAGCAGACGTTAGTCGGGGATTGACTCGGGCACTGAGAACAATACAGCAATGTACTGATATTAGAAAATGTACTTTTACTTTGTACTTTTGAATATTTAAGTATTTTTAAATGTATGTACTTTTGAATACTTAAGTATTTTTAAAGGTAAGTACTTTAGTACTTTAACTTGAGTAACATTTTGACCAATAACTTTTATTTGTAGTTGAGTAAGATTTGACCATGAGTATCAGTACTTTGACTTAAGTACTGAAGTTGAGTACTTTGTCCACCACTGTTCAGCAGTAAGGGCTCTGTGTACTCCTGTTCCTGGTGCAAACAGCACATCTGGACACACTGCACACACTGCACACAGTACACACACTGCACACACTGCACACACTGCACACACTACACACACTGCACACACTACACATACTACAAAAACTGAAATCGAAGTTTTAAAAAGTTTGTTTCCATAAAATTAGACAGATTTTTAAGCTAATTTCAAGCTGTATTTAACCAGTAACAAGGTAAAGAGAGAGATTACAATTTATTGAAGCAAATGCACAAGATTGTTTTGCATATTTTAAGACTGGGGTTGTTCATAAAGACAAAGAAATGACAACGATAAAGTTTTTTGATGTTGTTATTTCACTTTGAAAACATTACAGCTGCAAAACCAAATGTGTCCTGTGTGTTTCCTTAGTTTGTTAGTGCAGGCAACAGTGTTTATTTCAAAATGCAGAAACAAAATCACTGTGATTTCAAGAAACTGTCTCTGTGTCGAGGCTGCAGCGGCTCAGTGGGTTGAAACTTGTACTGGGAGGGTTGTTGGTTCAAGTCCTAGTGAGGACATAAACATGTAGTGTGCTCCAAGTACTGTAGCTCTTGTCAAAATCACTTGTTTAAATTATTGATCTATCCAGGCCTGCTTCTATTTTACTGTCTTATTTCTACATTTCTTATCAAGTAAATTGAACTCGCTGCATGAAGAGATAGTTTCACTACTTTCAAGTAATTTTCTCTTGAAATAAGTGTTTATGTCTCATATTTAGACCCTACATTTTTGCAGTGAACAGCCCTGCAGTCTCATGACCTTTTATGGGCATTAGCGAGACATTTCCATATGCAAATTAGGGACAACTGGATGTTATGAGTGATTGGGATTCATCAGTCTAAGAACAAAGACACAAACATTTCTGCTGTTTACGAAAATTTTAGGAAGTATTCATGAATTTGGCTTAGATGTAGTAAGATATGTAGTAAAAAACACACACACACACACACACACACACACACTGCCCTCTCTGAGTTTCAGCCTGATTTGGTTTTTTGCTGCTTTAATAGAAAGATATATTTCCTTGCTTCCACGTACAGTGACGTGATGTTTTTGTAAAGAGTATTTCTTTCTGCAGCCTGAGCAACGTGCACATTTCAAGCTGCTTCATTTCAAGATTGTCGCGGGTGAATTTCAGAGAAAACAAAGAGCCGAAAGCTTTTTATTTTTAGAGGAACAGCGAGCACGATGTTCACACGTTCCACAAATGACATGAATATTTCATGACATAACTCGTGTAATGAGCGCTCCAAACGGATTTCATCACGACTCGAGTCGCACACGAAACAGAAGAGGCGCAGCGTGCAGCTCGCGTCGGGCTGCGGCGTTCAAAACAAGCACGCTCTCATTTCCCATGAAACTCAGGTTTTTGGATGTTGAAGTGCTGCAGAGCGGCTCAGTCCAAGGATCTCTACCGGGTTATCTATCAGCCACGCCGGCTGCCAGAGGATTACTCATTTGAATTTCCCTGATAATGTGACAAAGTCTAAGAATAATTATCAAGTTACTAATAAATTAAGCCGTGTTTTCATGGAGAATTTAAAGATACAGTCAGTTTAAGTTGTTCTGTTTTATAACATTCACTTGACCTTTCACTTGAGCAGCTCCATGGGAAATCAAAGGACAAAATTCATTCACATGCTTTCAAACATTCAGCACGTTTTTACACAGAAATATCCAAAATACATGGAAGCAGCGAGTGATTCAGCAGACCCCCCCACACCCCGACCCCCGAGCCCTTATCTTGATTTAAGATTGATTCTTGCCTTCAAAGCACTGACATCAAACAGGGGAGAAAACAGGATTTCATGTGCCGAGCTTTCACCTGCGTGTGTAAACATGGTCCAAGCAGCGTCTTTAATACTTCAAATGAAGTTTGATGCATATTCTTCTCCAGCCAACATAAACATTACACTGCTGCTTCTAAATCTAGGAGGACACCTTGGGACAGCCAAGCCAGGGTGTAGAGATTACAGCCCCAAATAATTTATGATCCTTTTCTGTGCAGAGCCCCTGATGTTTCAGCCAGCAGGTCCTTACACTCACTGCTGCTCTACAGGTGGTAACCTACATCACAGATTAACTCATTTTCACACATTTTATTGTAATGATGTAGAAATATACTCCATTACCTTTGTTAGAAGCTTGATTTAAAGCTCCTCATCCCTCCTCTAATGATGCATGACCGGAGCAGCAGCAGGTTTATATTAAAATGATGAGGATCTCTCAGCCCAACAAACCTGACACAGTAAACATGGTTTCATCCAATCAGTCCATTTCTGGAGGGACAGAGTAAAACTGGATCCACTTGTTACTGTGTTTAACAACTGGTTCTGGAGCCAGAGGTCCACACTGTGTGTCAGGGATGGACAAAACTAATGTGATGTCACCCACTGGTTTGTGGACTCTTATTTTGAAACCAGGAGTTTGGTAGTTGAACGTCACCATGTTGGTTGTTTGGAGCCAGAAGTGACCATATTTGGATATGAAGGAAAGAGCAAGGAGGCGGGTCTGACCCCCGAACCCAAGGATACTGACCAATGTGTATGAGATGAAACTTCTGCATCAGTCACACTGGAAACCAGAGCTGTCAATCAAACTAACCCCGCCCCTAACTCCTCCCCTTCTCTTAGTCTAATATCTCCTTAATGATAAGTGATTTTCAGATGGACCACCTGTCAATCAGACTAACCCCGCCCCTAACTCCTCCCACCAGATCACTGAGAAGAAGAGTTAATTAATGACATCAGAATGACCATTTTTGGAGCCAGCATCTAGAGGATGTTGGGAGTACTGCACCTTCAACACGTTGGCCTCACTTTGGCCGTATGCCCATAACAGTCTATGGACTTTGTTCAAAAGCAAAGTTTATGTAGAGTTAATGTCATGTGAACACTGATAGGCTGAGAGCCCTGTCAATCAAGGGGAGCAAACATTAAGATGTAATTATTTATCAGCCTAATGATGCCTTTAAAGGGCGTTAGGTTTACTGATTTTGAAGGAAGATGATCGTCCTCTCTTGTTGTATTTATGAGCTCAGAAGTATAAGAAGTGATGTTTTCAGTGGATAGTTAATATACAGTCAGTTTACTTGTATAGAATAATTTGTTTTGTAATTTTGTAACATGTCTGAGAAATTGTTGATTTCTTCACCAGCCTCTTTGTTTTAGTTATACATTTTCTATGTTACATTAGTTTCAATAATCAGCAGTGTTGACAGCAGTGGTTAGCACTTGCGCCTCACAGCAAGAAGGTTCAGGGTTCGAATCTCTGCTCGGGCCTTTCTGTGTGGAGTCTGCATGTCCTCCCTGTGCATGGTGGGTTTTCTCCAGGTACTCTGGTTTCCTCCCACAGTCCAAACACATGCTTGTTAGGTGAATTGATTAGTCTAAATTGACCATAGGTGTGAGTGGGAGTGTGAATAGTTGTTTGTGTTAGCCCTGCGATAGGCTGGCAACCTGTCCAGGGTGTACCCCGCCTCCTGACCAATGACAGGCTCCAGCAGACCCCTGCGACCCAGGTGTGGAGAAGCAGGTATAGAAGATGACTGACTGACTGATACCGTAATGAAAATAAATAAGTTGAGTGTTACAGATTTGCAGAACGTAACTCTGGTTTAAGTAACGTGATAGTTCTGGTATCTTGCTCTGTTTCAGTAAAGTGATTAATAACTTTAAAATCAGGCCAACATCTGATCCCCAATTCAAATCAGTTCATCTTTCGACCCCTACTGTATATTATAGGGACACAGTAATAAAATCATAGTCAAATTTAAACATCATCATCATGTTTTAATGTCCAGCTACAGTGGACAATGTTGAAGCTGGTGGAGGATCAGCTCCTGTTTCTTCCAGGGTCACACACTCTGACTGTAGAGGTGTTGTCTGTAGTGCAATGAAACAAGACATCTGCCGTGCACTGTGGGTGCCACTATCTCCACACACACACACACACACACACACACACACACACACCCGTGCACCTTTGGGACGAGCCAGCGCCATCCAGCAGGTTTTGCAGTGAGTGGAGGGGGTGAAGGAAATGATCCATCACTCAGAGTAAACTCTAAACAGCCTAATGACACGTGGCAATATAAAATGGAAAATTTAAATAAACACCAGCGGCCTGTTTGGAGGCACTCCTGGTACAATAGCCCAAACACTGGGCATTTGAGTAATCATTACTAGTCATAACTCAGCACGCTGGAGATGTTAAATAAACAGTATACTTCTGTAAGGCATATACAACAAGACCCAAATTTACTTTAGCCGTATCACAGGAATCTGTGAGGTAAAGGACACTCACCAGCCACGCCAGACCATATCTTTTAATGCCATGTCACGTCTTTTCATCAGCAGCGGAGCCTTTCTGTTAGCCCGTTACAAAAACTTACTACTGTATGCTTTGGTGGCCTCCGGGCTGATTTGTGGCTGTTGTATGACATAACAAGAAACCCAAACTATTTCAAGACCTTCGAAACTCAGCCTCAGTGCGTAGCCGCTCTGATTTATATCACATCTGCGTCTCAAAGAGCGCCATAGGACCCGGTGTGAGAGCAGTGGTCTGATTCCTGCTCTGTGTTTCAGTTCAACTGGAGTTAAAAAAATAATAGTTTTCACTGTGACTCAGGCACGTGCTCGTTATGAGTCCAGAAATGATTTATTAAACTGTAAGCCAGGGAGCATCGAGGAGCGATGTGGATAACGTGACCTCACAGGTGAAACCCCTGCGTCTAATTGGCTCCTAATTGGCCTTGATTACACGGCTATTAGGACGACTTCTGGAAACCCGAGCCAGGCCGAGCCCCGTGGTGGAGGCTGAGGCCAGATACCGGTCTGAAGACCAGGTAAGGTGTCACCGCCGGGCTAAACCCCAGAGGGACCTCAGCTGCAGCTCTAATTGAGGCGATTATATTATTGCTGTTGCCTGAGGATAATTTAATGCAATTTAACAGCAGACAAAGAAGAAAAAAATCACTTAATAAATAATGTTCTTAAAAGATTACAGAGTGGTCAGTGAACACTCCCTCAGGCTGAACAACAGCAGTGGAGTTTCACTCTGACATCGTCCTCTCTGCTTTGATTTTACTGCACATCCTACTGATGGAGGATTTGATGTTGGAGGTGGTTTCTGGTGCTGGAAACAACAACTTCCTCCTGCAGCCATGTGTCACCAGTCATCACATTATCCTCTTTATTTATTTGTTCAAACACTAGTTTCTTTTCTTCATACCTGCAACAGCTGATTTATTTGGACCTGGATGATACAAGGAAGATTTTAAGTCATGTTTTCCACCACCTGCTGAAATATTATTCATTCTTTCATAGCTCTGTTTTTGGTCTCCACCATCCCCCGAGGGAAACATTTGGCTCTTTAGTTGCTAAATGCTTAATGTTTGGTTAAGCTTACTTTATACTCCTGCGCTCACGTGCAAAACTGCGCCCGCGTTGCGTCACATGACCGACGCATAGGGCCGCGCAGCCCCTTTGCAACACATGCCGCACACACTTAGCCGAGGGCAAGATGTCACAGACATCACCTCTCCTGATTGGTCTGTTTGTAGTCACATGCTGTGATGACATGCTTACTTGTACGGGACAGTAAAAGTGACTACCAAAGTTGGCCTATAAATGCAGAAGAAATCCACCGTTTGGTGTCTTGGCCAATACCAGCCGTATGACACCCCCGACGAGGGAAACTGCAGTGACATTTTCAAAACAGTGCATGTAGGTTGTGCTTGAGTATAAAGGCAAAATGCGCATGGGACAGCCGCGATGACGTGTACGCAGACACCCCCCATGGGAGTATACAGAGGCCTTTAGTCTCTGCTGTTTGGTGATGAGCAGGTGCCACAGCCTCCTGCAACCCTGAGTCCTCTGCATCTTATATTTCACTTTTCTGTTTCGTCCTTGTTCATGGACTCTCGAGTCGTCCATCTACTGGAAGCAGAAGCACAGTACACCTATTAGTGTATTATATCATAGACTGTAGGTAGAAATGGACAAATGGTTCAAAAACGAGGCCAAAGCAAAAGTGCAATACATTCAACAGCCAATTCAAAAATGTTTTCTTATTAGAAATGTTTTTACTCCTTCCTGGATTACTGAGATCCTCTTTAGGATTGGATCTGAAAGTTAGGACACATCATCATCACTGGTCCCTGGGATCATACGGTGCTTCAGCCATCGTCACTAGATCTACGTGTAAAATAACCTGGTTGAAAGTTTGTAGATTTGGAAACATCCAGTTCATTTTATGGAAGGACTGAGGTTATCTGGCACATTAATACGAAATGTTCCCCCTTTCTCTTAATTAAATAAATAAATGAAACAGATGTGTCTCATTTTAAGGCCCAGTGCTTTGTTGACCCATTCATCCACCCTGGCCTCCTCCCTACTGCAGTTTGTGACTCTGTAACTACACCAGCTACCAGCTGTGTCCCTGAATGTCAAACAGGAACAGGTGATCTAATATTTCTGGACAATCTTGTAGGAGTTTTACTGTTTTATCCACAGACTGCTTATGAAAGACGGATGTAGAAATGGTCTTGAAAATGAGGCCAATGCAGAAGTGCAAAAGAGGCAATACCACTGACGGCCACTAGAGGCTGGCTCCATAAAACTCCTATTGACTTTGAGTCATGAACTACTCAGTCAACTGTAAAGTGCTTTGACTGTATAAATCCAACTATAATTATTATTTTATTATTAATATATTTTTCCACAAGTCATTCTGATGTCATTAGCTAAAGTGAATGTATTAGTGATAATCCCAAATAGCTAGGAGAAATAAAAAATAAATGGGAAAAATAAGTTGGGGTCTCAATTTACTAAAGTGGATTTTAAGAGATTTTTTTTTTTTTGCCTGCTGCGGCTGAAACCGATGCTACAGGAGCTGGAAGTAAAGCACTAGAGTAAACTGAAACTTACCATAACGCTCTGTAAATCAGAGGAGAGCTGTGATTCAGGTGCTTCATGGTGTTGGATGTTACATTTCCATTCACGTGGTTTTATGCACAGATTGAAAAAGACACAGAAACAAGTTTCCAAACACTGTTTGAAGACATTTAAAAAATGGCAAAGTAAGTTTTTGTGCTTGGTTGAGACAGAAAACTGTGGCACTGGAAACAGACTGAGTGAAGAAGTAAGTCAGATGCTGCATGACGTCAATGCTGCTCATCACCACACAAACATCAGAAAACATGAGCTGTGTGGACCAGTTTCTTCAATAGTTTATTAGCTCCAGTTGGAAATTGGAGGCACCGGCTGTTTATTCACAAACACACATTTACTCACCTTCAGATGTAAAGTTGATGCTGTAAATACACTGAAACCCTGCACTGTGGTTGGTGGACTGTCCGTTCTGGCTTTACCTCCAACATGTTGAACGGTCGATGTCATGGGGTTAAGTGTGACTCCAACTTTGAGCCATTTTCCCAACATCACCCCAACATGTGGTCGACTACCCTCCTTCATACATGCAAAGGCTTCTATTAGCTCTCAGTAATATGTGTGAAAAAGCCATTTACATTCATGTCATTGTGCTGGTCCCCTGACAGCCATTACTAACCCAATATCCTGTTTCAGAGAGAGCGAGCCTCCAGCATGTTGCTGTTGGCCCCAAACCAAATCGCACAAGTATGAAAATTACCCATCCAGTCATGGCCTGCAGCTCTTTAAAAGCCATCAGCCCTCCACTTTGACAAACCTCCACACGGCTCGGAGGCCAGACCTGACTGGCAGGACGCGGCTCTGCCCACCGCCATCGTCGACCACAAAACCCCCCCACCTCCTCCCCCGCCTCGGAGGAACTAAGTGAGGAACTAAGCTGTAATTCAGTGACCGCGCAGCCCTGGCGGTTGGAGCTCCGCAGAAAGCCCAGATAAACAGCATCGGCTTCCTCTCAACTTGTTATCAGCTTTCTCATACACTCGCTGGCCTGCGCTCTGCCCCCGCCGCGCTCAACGTGTCACATCCCTCTGGAGTGTCAGGACCAGAAATAGCCTGATGTTGTCGCTGGGTGAGCTCTCCGTCTCTCTCTGCGAGGATATGACACCAGAGGCCGGTAGTGTACGATCCTTTCACTGCTGCTCCACATGTGTAAACCGAAACACAGCCCCCGGAGGGCCACTCGGAGCTGGAGTGCTGTAATGTGTTGTCACTGGAGTCCGACGAGGCTTTCAAGAAAAGCAGCGTTGCCTCATTACTGACAAGAAAACTCTGCCAGAGGTCGCCATGAACGGCCCTTCCCCACATTTTACAAAAAGTTCGCCTTCAGTCAAACCGAGTCAAGTATGATTAATGCCGCTGCTCCCGACCTGAAGTGAACAAATGAATCAAGCTCCATCCAAACCGAGGAGGAGCAGCATCATTCAGGAGCGTTCGGGATTACCGGCGTTCCCAGGAGGCTGAGATATTTGCCAGATTCCTCAAACACATTCATGCACAAACAGCGTCAGGTGTCAGGTGCTGCCCCGGGCGCTGCCAGCGTCAGGTTCTGATCATTAGCAGCGTCGGGGGCTCGGGCGATGTGAGGGGTTTGAGCGGCGGCTGGCAGCTCACCAGGAACCAGGCTGTTACTGAAACAGATGCTTGCCTTTATGAATTGTGGCACATCCTCGGGACCAGACTCTGCGTCACATTTCTCGGTCAGCCAGCTTTGCCAGGAATGCCTTGGAAGCGGCGGACATCAGCGATCCCGCTACACAACTCATGCTAATGTGAAAACACAAGTGTGTGTGTGTGTGTGTTTGTCTGAAGTGCAGATGGAGCATGCAGAGGGAAACCGGATGCAAAATAAATCACATCTTCCACGTCCACTTGCGGTCTCTGAGCGGTTTTGGTGTTTTCGAGCGTTTGACGACTTTTGAAATCAAATAGTCGCAGTTTGCTGTGTGTGTTGAACTATTATCACTGGGAGGACTGGCTTTGTTTGGCACTTCACCACCACATGGATGAGGTCATCGTGAGGCACACAGGCATTAAAACTCATGTTTATCTCACTGACGTGTGTGAGGCTTTGCGAGGGCATGTGTGTGTGTTAACAGGAGCTGTCGCTGTGTTATACTGCAGCCCCCTCCGGTGGTAACCGACGGTGCTGTTGATGCAAGTTACACATCATCAGGCACGCCACATGTTCAGCGTGTGAATGTCTCTGGACAGACATGTTGCTGTTGGTCTGGTCCTGTGGTGCAGATACTGAGTGTTGTGCTGAGGATAATCACCCACTGAGGACACATGTCACTGTTTAGCTTTGCGCAGGTTGTAAACACAGTCATAGATTCAATAAAATATCAAAATCACCTCACTTGGAAGCTAATTAGCAAATAGGAGCAAATGAAATGTTTCAAATAATAAACGGGTTTATAAACTGTCCTTAAACTTCAGGAATAACCATGTAGCTAAGTGTTTTCTTCTTCTTCTTCTCGACAAGAACACTTCATTCAAAGCCAACCAAAGTAGCTCGACTACGTTGCAGAATTGCTGTTGGTGTTTGTTCACCACTTTCCACGCATAGGCGATAAGCTAACTCTTTATTTTATTGGGTGACAGGGAAACACATGACTATCTACTGTGAGAGCGTCAAACTAACAGGTCAAACTTTTTTATTTGAAGTCACTGAGTATTTTGGAGCCAGCCTCTAGTGGCCGTTTGTGGTATCGCACTGTTTTTTTGCACTTCACTTTTGCGACCCAGTGGCTACTTCCATCTTTTATGTACAGTCTATGAGGTCATTCACCGAGTTAGAGGCGGGGTTAGTTTGATTGGCAGCTCTGGTCTCCTATGATTTACAGGTGGTTTGGAGGCTCATTCACAGTGGGCAGTGTCCTCAGGTTCAAGGGTCAGACCCGCCTCCTCCCTTCATATCCAAATATGGTCACTTCTGGCTCCAAACAACCAACATGGTGACATTCAAACATCAAACTCCTGAGTCCATACCTCAGCTGCGTCCATCTTTCATACACAGTCTATGGTATTTCTATTACCGTATTTTCCGGACTATAAGCCGCTACTTTTTTCCAACGCTTTGAACTTAAACACCGGTGTTTCTCATGTATCAGCGGCACGAAGCTCGTTGGCTTCTTACAAGCTAGCAAGC
>OOFC01012532.1:3941-18925 GCA_900323345.1 Pseudochromis fuscus | reverse complement strand
ATGAGGATTCACTCAGCTTGTTCTATGTGTTTAACTCTGATCACACACATTTCAGACTTTAGACCAACATGATGAAAACACCTGTGTCACTCCCACAGTCACACACCCGGGGGAGGCAGAGTGCTGCTCTGAGGGTGTTTTGTTTGTACAGAACATTTGTTTAATACATGTTGATGTTTTGGTTGTACTTTACATTCGTTTTGTGATACTTGTTACCAATGAAAGTCAGTCAAATCTATAGGGTGTACCCAAACTTTTGACTCCGAGAATATATATGTATAGACAGCACTTGGATGAATACCATGAAATAAAAGCTAAAATTAGTTTAGTCTCATTTATGCTGTTCACACTTGCTTTTAAGATGTGCCTCAAAAAAGAAAAATATCTGCTTAATAAACCAGATCAGTGCAGATCACAGATTTATGAAACTCTCTCCTGTTCAAAGCAGCTGTGAACAAAACATGAAGGAAGAACTTCTTATTTGTCTGTTGTCAGATTTCTGTTTCCTCTGAGAGACAGTGTCTGTGCTGTAATGTACCAAAGATCATCTGTGTAATGATGCTCCACCCTAACACTGTTCTACAGTCCTGAGCAGACAGGGAAGTTATTATTATTATAATTAAAAATATTCCCATAAAGTCCTCCTGATTGCATTAGAATATAGAGAAATTATTATTTTGATGCATCAGACTCCATGTTTTCTCTCTAGCCGATAACATTGTGTCAATTTCCAAAGTTTCATTTTCTTATTGAGTTTTCAGTCACAAAGCCTCCTACCGGTACATTGATAAAGTACTTCATGAAAAATAACATTGTTTCAGTGTGCCAGCAGTTTACATCTTCAGCTGCTAGGTCATTGTTTTGATTCACGAGTGTCACAGGTTTACACTCTTCATCATCTTATTTTCAAAAATCAGCAGCAGCAGTTTTCAAACCAGCAACAAACAGCTCAGAGGTAAAACCTGTCAAACATTCCTGAGATTAAAGTAACATGACGTATTTTAGTTCACTATGCTAACCTCTCCTAACGCGCTCTGAAGACTTTATGATCTGAAACGTTTGCATTTCTATGCTATTCGTTCTTCAAGTAGCTAAAGTTGTTATGATGGAAAACTGTTGAAAACATAGTCGACAGCAATAAATCAATCAACTGAATAAAACAGCAATCTGCAACTAACTGAACATCCTCACTTATTCAGAATAACGGAAAACACTGCACAGTTTGAAGAAAATTATTCAAACAGTTTTACTTTAAAATATATCAGGAAACAGAGTATAAAATCCCAGGATGTATATTTCCGTTAAACATGTATAGTTTTGCTTTTGTTCTCACTTCTTGTTTGTAACAATGCAACAGAGACAAACCACATTCACACTGATGCCTTCAGTCCACAGTGAGCCAATGTTTACGCAGCTTTCTGACCCCAAAACTGCTCTTTTCAAAAACACTCTCAACAGCAGATGAACATGACAATGCCAGCCTTGTGCTTTAGTGTAGTCAGGACAGACTGAGCTGGTCAAAAACAATGATGCATGCCTGCTTAGAGAGGGTCGAGTGCTGTGTGGCTCTAATGTTCTGTACCTTTATCTTTCCATTGCCATAACAGCCAACAGCTGCAACAATGCCAGACAACAACATCAACGTGATTGATGACTTTAAAATATTACAGTAACTACCAAACATACCTTTTGTGTGCACTCCGAGTCGATACGAACCAAATGTAAATATCTTGCCCCCAACACAGCTGATAGCTGATGGTGGAAGGTTCTGTAGAGAAGAGAAGCACAGACAATAAAGTCAGTATAAACCTCTCTTTTTCTGTAATAGCCTTCCCGAGCCTTCCCGCCCCACATGGGCTGTGTATGTGTAAAAAAACACCGACAAACTCACAGACCACACAAGTGCATCTTGCAAAATTTCAACCCGTAGACCACCCATAGTCACGTACAGAGGATGTTGATCATGATCAACAAACCACAAATTCCCACATTTTGGCATACGGCATCCGCAGGTCTCAGATGCATGTTTTGTGGTCGTGGGAAGTAAACTGTTGTTCAAAGATGTACGGCAGGAGCAAGCGTTGTGTGCGCGTGGAGTTCGGCGGATGCAAGGGCATCGTAATTTAGCCTTGCAGTCTGCCCTTTCCGTATGTCGTGAGTGCGCCCGTTGCAAGACTGCCGTACATCTTCAGTACGACCTCTACATACCACACATGTCCAAAATCTCATAAATAACTTCATAAAACATCAGAAAAATAAGGCAGAACCTACCTTTAGTTCACTGATCTCTGCGATCCATTCTTTAACAAAGTTATTCAACTTCCCAAGAACCGCAAGTCTGAAAAGGAAAATAACTTTTAGCAACTTTTACAGTCCAACCTTTTCACTGATCGTGAATTTAGAATTAAAACAAACATTTGCACATTTGACTGCAATTTATGAACTAATGTACATACTTTTAGTTACTGCAATGACGGAAACACATGGAAAATAAAACACTGTACATAGCAACAGTCTGACAATCTAATACCATCTTGGAGAAGCTTGATTAAATCATGTGTTTCTGTGTGCAGCCCTCAGCTTTGATTGCTGCAACAAAGGGTGCTCGATGATGAACAAAACACTGTTCCTCACCTATGGTTTAACTCCTCTTCATCTTCAAACACCCCAAAAGGTTTCATAGCATCACAGAGCTTCTTGGTGTACTGGTGGTCGATTTCTCGTGGAGGTGCAAGGCTGATGGCAGAGGTGATACCATAGTGTTTCTGAGGCTGCTGCCCACCAGGCATGGTGCTGTGGGGGACACAACACAGAAACAATACATGAAACACCAACGTTAATAAGTTCATGTTTATAATGGAATAGCTTTAAATTCTGTATTAAACAACAACAATGACCTGAATTGTTAACTGGATAGTTTAAGAAACACATTTACCAACAGCTGCCAGCCTCTGTTTGGGTTGTAGTTAGCTAGTTTATTGCTGTTAGTATTACCGCGAACCTGTGTAAACACTTCACTCATAGCAATGTGCTTAAGTTGCATCACTTAAACAACAAGCTGTGACTCTATAGTTGAATATAACTCCATTTCTAAACCAAAATTATATTAATATGTTGAATATTTTCCACTTTTCAACCTCAGACGGAGCCGAACAAACAGGTTGTAGGCGCTAACAAACTAGCTGGTTTAGCTGGATTAGCAACCGTTAGCTGGATGCTAAGGAAGAATTGATTTAACTAATGTCTGGATCCCTTAAAAGTTCACATTTTCTCACACAAAGCCAACAGATGAAATGCATCCATGCTGTTCGACACATTTATTCTACAGTTACCCAAAAACAAACTAGCTAGCTAACAGCAGACGGTGGCTGCGGGCCTTGTTTGGTTGTTGTGACAGTTAGCTAACGTTAGCTTTTAGCCTATTCTTCAGGACTCGAGCAAAAATACGAACAACTGAAAAATGCGCAACGTGCATGACTTACCTTGACATTTCTTTCATGACAGTCTAAAAAGCTTGCGCTGTTTTTCTGCTGTAAATCCGTAAAAAACTCAGAAAGTCAGCAAGTGGAAATGGTAGCAGCCTCGACCTGATTACAACAATGGTCACTTTCCAGAGAGCAGTTCAAACCTTCCCACTGACCCGGAATCACTTCTTATAAGATAACAGTTCGTAATCCTGGAAGAATATTCATATCTCATCCATCCGCAACGACGTGCACGGTTTTTATCGATGCTAACAGCTCGACGTGCGTTTGATTGCAGTTCGGAGTTTTGGTTTAAATCCGAAACTACAAAGGTAACGGTGTTTGTTGCGTGCAGCACGCTGAGCGACCATCGTCAGGAGGCACCGCCTCACTGAGGCCGCGCGTCACGTGACCACGGAGGCCGCTCACTGCAACACAACTACACACACCTGCGACACAAGGTGGCGCTGTTGGGATACAGTATGTCTAAAACACAGTGTAAAATTTAGACCATACCCAACATTAATAAACAATGTTGGGTAAAAATCAGTCTATGGTACAAACAACTATTCCCTGTGACATAGCTAACTACTGACAAAAAATCTTTCATCTACAGAAACTAGATCAAGTTTTTGTATACCATTGTACTTTATTGTACTGATTATTAAACACATGCACTTTAAAATTTTCTATGTATTCATGTGTTTTCACCAAAACATAGCACATATAGCACAGAGCTTAATCAATAAAATGTTTTCCATTCATATTGACATAAAGCTAATGTTGTAAATAATAGAATCCCTGCAATCATAGAGTATTAACCTATGTTAATGTTTTTTGGTATAAACCTGGTTTGCTATTTGCGGGTTGTCTGTCAAATGTAGAAGTGAAATTTGCGAGTGGAACTTTCAGCAATTCTTTCTGAAGATGAAAGATATCTATTTTGAATTTTGAGAGTAACAGCACTGGAACAGAAACAATCTGATCCCCAAGGTTTAGTAAAATAGAAAGTTTACGACAATAAATAGCTCACAACATAAGGAATTTGGAAGATGTGTTTGAGAAAAGATAGATCATGAATGACTAAAATGTATCAAGAGTGTATTTGTCACGTTATGCTCCAAGAAAGAGATTATAGTCATGGATTAATTTGTACAGTGTGAGACCTACTAGAAACCCTTTTTTTCCACTTTGTATAATGCAGGTAAATAGAAGAACTTTCTTTGTAACAAATATCAAATGTAAAAGCTGATAACTTGTATGTATATGGTAAGAAAAAATAAAGTATAAAAAATAAAAAAACAATATGCATGGCTTCATTTGGCGGGAAAGCCCAGCTCCACCCACGGAAGCAGCAGCACAGGTAAACGTCGAGTTGGAGGCAGCAAGGCTTTCAATATATCTCACATGTAAAACAGCCCCATCTTGTGGACAGTGGAGCTCATTACAGCTGGTAAACCTCAAATTAACTGTTTTGACCAGCAGTCTTGATCATAGATTGCTTATAGCAATGGATGTATGCACTAAGTCTCAACAATGAGGCCAATGTTAAAGTGCAAATAAGTGCAATACCACTGATGACCACTAGATGCTGGCTCCAAAAAACTCTTCAATGGGAAAAAAAAAAGGTAATTTTCCTTCATGAAATACTGAATCAGTACATTTTTCCACAAGTCATTCTGATGTCATTAGTTAAAGTCAACTCTTCTTCTCAGTGATCCGGTGCTCCATCTGAACATCACTTCATTCTTAAGGGGATATTAGGCTTTAAAAAGAGGAACATTTAGGGGTGTGGCTAGTTTGATTGACCAGCCCTGAACTGAAGTTTCATGCACATTGGGCAGTGTCCTTGAGTTCTTTGGTAATTTGCAGCTACATCCTGCAGCCATGTGTGAGTAAATAAATATATATGGTGTTTATTTATTATCTGGTTTTATGTTACAACCTGCTGTTTTAACCAAGAACTGGGGAAATCCTGGACTAACTATATGCTGATGTAGATGTAAATTAATGTTAATTCAACCCAGGAGATGGGTGTCAAAACAACAATGTGTTGGGTATAAACTAAAAAAATGTTGGGTAAAAACAACAAAGTGTGTCTTAACAACAATAAAATGTTACATAAAAACAATGAAATGTTGGGTAAAAACATTAAAATATTGGGTAAAGATTAAAAAAAGTTTGAGGTAAAACAACAAAATATTGGGTAACAACAATAAAATGTGTAAAACCAATAATATCTTGGATAGAAATAATAAAACATGGGTAGAAACAGCATTTTTTAGTGTTCAGTAGCTGTGATGCTATCAGTAGGATGGACAGACACTACAACCCTGTTACAAAATGCTACAGTTTCAAAGTCTGACTTCTGCTAGGATCATGGACCTGTGGTAACACTCTGTCTGATTTAGGCATTTACCTCAATAGATGCAGAGTTAACACAGGACAGGACAACACTATGTGACTTATTACAAGGGCGCAAAGCAACCTTTCACCTTTCCGGAGCTCCTCCCTGAATGGCTTCTACGCCCACTTCTGCATTTTGGACTTTGAATGCTTTCCCATTTAAACAAGCCACAACATCAGCAGAAAGACAGTGAACAGTCACAGAGATTTAATACTGCTACAAAAAAGTTAGAAAAATGAGCAGCAGTCCTATTCTGGTGAATGTGGACAAGTGGATCACAGAGAACCAGAATGCTTTTCTGCCTCCGGTGTGCAACAAGTTGATGTAAGTGACATGTTTTGCTTTCATATTGGTCACGTTGTTGCTTATGTGTGCAAGTGCAGTGAGTTATTGGAGCAGTTTATTTTGACAGTTTTACAACAACTCAGTTTCTGTTTCAAATGAAGAACCACTGCAACTGTTTCAATTCCTCTTTTTCTCAGGCACTATTCCCAGGTGCTCGTCATGTTTGTTGGAGGTCCTAACACCAGGAAGGATTACCATATAGAGGAGGGGGAGGAGGTATGGCAATAATCCCACCACCTCAATTCCACCACCACACACTAAAACCAGGAGAAACTACACTTTGATTAATTAATGCAACATAAAATGTAAAATGTAGCCTTCAGATCTTTATTTAGCATCTTCTTGCACAATACTCTCAGTTCCCTGCATAATTATCTCATCCCCCACTAACCAGGGCAAATTCCACCAGTGTCACAATGATTGGTCA
This sequence comes from Pseudochromis fuscus, assembly GCA_900323345.1. NCBI lineage: Eukaryota > Metazoa > Chordata > Actinopteri > Pseudochromidae > Pseudochromis > Pseudochromis fuscus. The sequence continues at coordinate 12,282 of OOFC01012532.1, read as the reverse complement.
AATTATTTTGGCTGGCTTCTCCTATTAGTTTTTTTTTTCCAGGGTCTTGGTGAGACAGTGTCAGTGTATACAGAGTGTCAGCTGACAGCCACATGCAACAGGCTGTTACTCAATAGTTAACCTCAAATAGCATTTTTAGAGTTGTTGCCATTTTTTTTGGTACATGCCAGAGCTTTGTGCTTCAGCACCTTTTGGTTTAAAATGAAGAAATTAATACAATATTAAAATGGAGAATCTCAACTATAATTGGAGTAGGTTGACATCTACATAAAATAATTATGTGAGGGGTGTAGCACTTTGAACACAGTGGTCAGATTTTAGGGGTAATGTTTCCTTTAATGCTGGTTGCCAATCATTCTTTCTTCTTCCTGCTGCCTACATTACCCACAATGCAACTTGAACTCCAACAATTTGGTCCGAGATTGATGTGCATAATGCTGACAGTGGCTGTCAGCTTTCTCCAACTTTTCCTACATATGCAGGAGTACTCGTCAAAACATGCACTTTGATGGACAGTATTTAACCTGCTCTGTCTTCTACTCTAAACAGTTGTTCTACCAGGTGAAGGGGGACATGTGTCTGAAGGTGATTGAAAATGGCAAACACAAGGATGTGCACATCAAAGAGGGAGAGGTGAGCTCTGATGTCATGTATTACTGAATTGTATCCTCACATTACACAGCATTTCTATAGATGGAGTCCATATTTAAAGCATTCATTCAGCCATCGTTTAAGGCCCCGTCCACATGGAGACGGAGATTTGGCAGCCGAAACCGATACTTTTTGAAACCGGGTCCCAGAGTGGGAAAGTCTGAAGATGCCACCCGCTGCGTCTCCGTGTGGACGGCGAATACGCATTTTCCTCAAACGCTGCCGCCGTAGCCCCGCCTCTGACCCTTAACTCGCCTGCACAACCCCCGCAACAACAGTAAAAATGGCGGAACACAGCGTCGCATTAGTGCTGCAGCAGCTACTGGGCTTGTTTTGACTTTTACAGCAAAATCTTCTGAAACTATACAACTACCGTGAGCAACAAGTGTGTGTTGTTGTGGGTGTTGGTTTTACAAGTTTAATGCGCATGCTCCGTGTCTTCTTCCTTGTTTTGGTGTGTTTCTGTGGCAGCGTTACAGCGCCACATACAGGCCTGGCATATTGACTACAGCGTTTTCGGCTTTTTCGTGTTGAAGCAGATATAAATATCTGTTTTCGGGGGAGACGTATTTGTTTCGTCTCCGTGTGGATGGGGCCATAGTTTCTTTCTCACTCTTTGTACTCCATTAATTCCTCCTCTCTTCGTAGATGTTCCTGCTCCCAGCTCGGATCCCCCACTCCCCCCAGAGAAAAGAAGACACTGTGGGACTGGTGGTGGAGAGGAGACGTCTGCTGACCGAGACTGATGCCCTCAGGTTAACCACTTCACCTTCTTCTTCTCTTCTCCTGATGTCTTCGTGTTTAAATAGTAGCACGAAATGAAAACATTAGTTAGTCATAAACTATAATCTGACCTCCATCAAAGTCCCAAGTACAAACAAACACAAGCTGCGGATCAGTGATATTTGAGCACATCTGTTACACACATGCTCACCTGTGTTGTGACTTGTTATGTAATCACCGTTGAACTGAACCGTAACCATAACACTGACTTTATTACTGGTTCATATATTTATCATGTTGCAATTAATTCATTTACAGAACACAGCGCATAGAGGGTAATTGCAATATTGTGTCAATATCTTGTTATCAATTGGATGACTTTTATATGTTGATGACGGTGCGCTAATAATGAAACAACTTTTGTAAATAAATGCGCTGCAACCACCTGTGAACTACCACTGTAGATCGATTAATAATTATGAATGAGATGTACATTTATAAACCAAGACTTTAAATAAGTTTGAAGGCATTTTATAGTATCATTTTGTAATTTATTGTAAGTAGAAAAAGTAGCATTAAACAACTTGATGCTCTTAATGGTGTTTAGTTGTAAACTGTGACCCCAGTTGTAAAATGTTTTCTCATATTAGTTGACTTTATCAATCAATTGCCACACTTCAGAATATCAAGATGACAACTTGATCATTCAGTTGATTTTGATTTGCTCTTTTCTATGACTTTATGAATTATTGGATTTTCTAGGGCTTAAAAAATGTTATTCAAACTGCTACTATTGTATCCCCTCACAAAAATGGCAGAGTGTCACATTAAAGTCCACCTGAAACGGCATTTCAAGACTGTCTACCAAAACTGGATGTTTTGGTACAAGCACAAATGTTTGGTACAGTTTGATCGGACCATTGAAACCAGGTACTTAGCTAATGTTACTAGCACCAAAACAATCCCGCTAAACACAATCCTGCTACTCCAACAGACATTTGTAAATCGTCACCTAGCAACCGAACTGAAGCCATGTTCAATGACATTCTGTAAAAACTGTAACACAGTAATAGTGTTACCCCATTTCTTCTGATATCAGCTGGACAGCAACTCTGACTTCATCTTGATGATGTTGAACTCTTTAGGCCCAGAGGTAGTAGGGCAGCCACAAACTATGACTCTCCCTCCATTATAGCACTGATTCAGCCAATAGGAGTGCTATTTCTGGAAAATGCACTATCCACCTAGTACAGATATATGGGGATGTAGCTCAGTGGTAGAGCGCATGCTTTGCATGTATGAGGTCCTGGGTTCAATCCCCAGCATCTCCAGCTTTTTGAGACGGTTGAGGCTCAGGTGGTAAAGGAGCTCAACCACAAATCGTAAGGTTGGTGGTTCTGCCCATCCACATGTCAAAGCATCTTTCGCTAAGATACTGAACCCTAAGTTGCCTGGTGGTGCAGTTAAATAGCAGCCTAATAACGTAACAGCATGTTGTACTGAGGGTGACTGGATATGTGACAAGAAAGTTTAAAAATGTTGCTGCATTTTATCTGTTGTGTCCTAGAAATAGCAAAAGCAGCTTGGCCGATCTCTCTTCAAGTCTTCCCCTTCTTGGTTTTATCCTGGTACAGAGTCAAAGTCGTGTCCTAAAGCCCTGGATGGCCGCAGACAGCGAGGATAAACTTGTCCCCCATTTCTGCTCCTCTGTGATGTTGGGGAATGTCAACACTGATTGGCTTTTGCAACACAAATTTTTCACTCAAGTTAAAACTTTCTCAATGGCTCTTTGTATCTTTTCATTCACGTAATATGTAATTGCACCATGGGTGAAAATTGCTTTGTGTTGGTGTGAACACAGCTGTAGAACAATATACTGTATATAGAAATAGACGAAGTAAGTGGGGTTAAAAAATCAGGACAATGCGGAAGTGAAAAAAAGTGCATTACTCCCGATGGAGGCTAGCTCCAAAAAAATGTTTTTCCAGAAGTCATTCTGACGTCATCAGCTAAAGTCAGTTCTCTGCATCGGTGATCTGGTGGTCCATCTGAATATAATTTAAAAGAAATCATAATTAACTAGATACCAGGCTTCAAAAAATGGAAGATTTAGGGGGGTGGTTAGAAGTCAAATTTCATACACATTGGACAATGTCCTCAGCATCAAGGGTCAGACCTGCCTCCTCACTCCTACGGTCACTTCAGGGTCTAAAAAAAACCAACATGGCAATGTTCAAATACAAAACTCCTGGCTTCAAAATGAGAGTCCTCAAACCATCAGGTGACGTCACTCTTGCTTTCGATGTACAGTCTACATGTAGAAAGTACACCAAAGACTTCCTGTTTTTGATCTGTGCCCAGAAGACCCTTAAGATTCAGAGGTGTTTGCAGTGTTGGAAGTTTTTAAACATTAGTGTGTTTCTGCATTCAGGTACTATGTGGACAACACCACTGACATCCTCTTTGAGAAATGGTTCTACTGTGAGAATCTAGGAACCCAACTGGTGCCAATAATCAAAGAGTGAGTAATCTCTTTATAAACAGTCTCCTTAAGATCAAATTATTGGTTTTAACACAGTCTGTTATTTTTATTTTCAGGTTCATGGCATCGAAGCAGTGTAAAACAGGAAAACCTGATCCAAGTGAGTTGGTCAGAAATCTTCAGGTGTGTTGTGTCTGATGTGAAGGCTCGAAATGTTGAACTGGTGTTTGTCTGTGAACGACAGATGAAGTCTTCAGAGAGCCTCCGTTCCAGATGAACACCATGAACGTGATGTCACCGTTCTCCTTCAAAGACTGGCTGGAGAGAAACAGGTCGTCCCTGAGCAGCGGGGGGCCTGTCGACATGTTTGGAGCTCAGTTTGAGACAGAGGTACGACGAAACATGTGGTTTTGTTCAGCTTGACTTGGTAAAGTTTAGTTGGTAAAGGCATAATATCCATTACACTTACATATTATAACCATATTTTCACTATTTTTTAGCTGAGTATTTATAATTTTTAATTCATTATTTACAACTATTACAACCATAAAAAAATTTCTTGTAGCTATTTGATTTTTATTAATTTAGCTAACTGCAGTATATTGATAATTTAGCCAATATGTAGCTATTACAAGAGCTGCTATTCTAAATTTCATTGTACTTTTTTTGAACAATGACAATAAGTGAATTCTGGTTCTGATTCTACTGTTTATGTGCAGTGCTTTAGTTAATTCTTTAAACTTTATCCATTTCTTATAGCCATTCTTTACCTTTTGCTAGCCATAAAATCCATAGTTTTAGGTAGCTTTTACTGTTCGCTAACATTTAAGCCATTACTTTTAGCTAACCAATTCAATCCATAGTTTTAGGTAGCTTTTACTGTTAGCTAACATTTAAGCCATTACTTTTAGCTAACCAATTCAATCCATAGTTTTAGGTAGCTTTTACTGTTAGCTAACATTTAAGCCATTACTTTTAGCTAACCATTTGATACATTTTTCTAGCTAACTGTTAAATACTCTCAGCCAAGCATATACTCTATTACTTTAACTACTTTGAGCTATCTATCTTAACTATTTATATGCAATTCTTTGTTGTTTTGCTAGCGAGTTTTCATGTACTCTGAATCGCCACAGTTCGAGCTGATGCAGCTCAAACTATTACTAATTATTAGAGCTACTCTTACCAGGTGCCTCTTGGAAACTGTAACAGTATCCCCAGAGCTACAAGTACACCTCATGGGAAATCACTGCTGTATGATGGTAGTAATAAATAAGTTTGTGTTTCTTATGGCCCCAACAGGCGATGGTGTTTGGACCTGGCCTGTCAGAAGCCTCAGTGCGGCCAAGTGATGTGTGGATCTGGCAGCTGGTATGTATGAGCAACCTTTCAGGTATCCATGCATGGCCTATCAGCTGAACTTAATCTTCTCTTATCCTCTTCTCAGGAGGGATCTTCACGAGTAACTATGAATGAGCAGGAGCTCACTCTCTCTGCAGGAGACAGTTTACTAGTTCCTGAACAGACGCAGTGAGTCAATGTTAACATGTCCTGATGAACTCTCACATTCAGTGTGACAATTATTAGATAAACAAGATATTTCCATATATTCTTATAGGATCAGGTTTGACGGGGATACTGCTTTCAAGGTTTTGAAAATAGGCTGTATATAAAATAGACAAAGCTACATCTGACATCACCAGTTGGTTTGTGGACCCCAACCAATGTGTAATCACGCCCGAAGCCTAATATCCCCTTAATGATGAAACAACTTTCTGATGAACCAGCAGATCAGAGAGCATAAGAGTTGACTTGAACTACCGTATTTTCCGGACTATAAGCCGCTACTTTTTTCTGACGCTTTGAACCCTGCGGTTTAAACACCGGTGTGGCTCAGCTAGCAAGCTCCGTGCCGCCGATACATTTAGCCTCATCACATCAGACCCAGTCAGAGAGGACCACATGAAACTGTTCAAATAAATTCAATAGCGGCTTATAGACAGGTGCGGTCAATAGTCCAGAAAATACGGTAATTTCTTCATTTGATCAAACCAGACCTAAAGTTGAGTCTCATTCAAATTGGGCAGTAATCCTCTGATCCAAGGTTAGACCCACTTCCTCACTCCTCCCTTCATTAAGATTGGAGGACGCAACTCCTGACTCCTCCCTTCATATCCAAATATGGTCACTTCTGGCTCAACAAAAAACCAACATGGCTACATTCCAATGTCGATCTCCTGGCTTCAAAATGCGAGTCCACAACCCAATTTCTTGACGTCACATTAGCTTTGTATAGTCTATATACGGTCTAAAAAATCAACAACAACAAACATTTATATGGTTTCCTCTTTTCTAGACACCGTTGGCAGAGAGATGAAGGAACTGTTGCTTTGCTTGTGGCTCAAAATCCAGAGAGGAAGAGACCCTAACCAGCCAACACATGTTAAAATACAGCATATAAAAAAGCTCTACAGAATCAGTCAGTGGAAATTATTGGGGATTCATCATATGCAGTAAGCAGTATAAACTAAGCACTCATTTAATTGTTTATGAAAGTCAGCATTCAAACTGAAACTGTACTCTCACATTCATTATGTCACTACATCTAATTTTATTTTAGTGTTATAAGTAAACAAATGCATGAATGTCTGATGTAACTAAAATGTGTGATGTGATTATTTGTCTTTACACACCCTTTGCTTGACATTTACCAAGGTTTAATGGCTGCTACTGTTGTCGGCGTTCTCACTGAACAATCCATGTGACTTCAAAAGCACAAGTTACAACAAGTTTCTGAACGTAGCTTTGTTGTTAGATAATATTCACGTGTTGCACGCCAGGTTTCCCTTGCCAGATTCTTATTTTATCATCACTTGGTTACTGACAGAGCCTTTTTTTCAGAGAAACACATCATAGACTGGGCATGATTTCAGACTGGATTTGATTGTGAGACGTATTTTCCCATCATTACTACTGTCTTCCAGTAACGGGTGCAGCCAATGAATCTGATATTTTGTTGAATTTGAAGGAAGGATTTGCACTGTTATTAATGTTTCCATATAAATGTCTGATTGCAAAGTTAAAATCCTAAATACCTGGGAGATATAATCCCTCCAGTGGGTCCTGGCCCGACCTCTGGGTCTCCGCCATAATGTGTATATAGAAATGGATGAAGCAAATGTGACATCACCTATCGATCAAACAAGCCACGCCCCTAAATATTCTTCTTTTTGAAGCCTAATATCTACTTTATGATGAAATGATAGCTAATGACATCAGAATGACTTGTGTACTTCTTAAAGGCTCTCTTATGTATTTGTCAAATTCCTACACCATAAAGCCACCACCATTTTTGTTCAAGCTAGCTCTTTTCCCATTTTCCTACTCTTTGTGCTAAACCGTAGACTGTATATAGAAATGGACGAAACAACCGAGGCTCAAAAGTGAGGCCAATGCAGGAGCATTGCAAAACGGTCCAGTACACCCAACGGCCACTAGATGCTGGCTTCAAAAGATTTTCAATCATGAAATACTGAGCGTTGTTTTTCCACATGTCATTCTGATGTCATTAGCTAAAGTCAGCTCTTCTTTTCAGTGGTCCATCAGAACATCATTTATTCATTAAGTAGATATCAGGCTGAGAGGAGATGAAGATGTGAGGGTGTGGACAGCTTTGGTTTCAAATGAGAGCAGCACCATAGTTAGGTCTCATACACATTGGGTAAGGACCTCAGGTTCAAGGGTCAGACCCACATCCTCACTCCTCCCTTCATATCCAAATATCGTCAGTTCTGGCTCCAACATGACGACGTTCGACTCCTGCCTTCAAAATATCATGGGTTTAGTCACGTATTCTTCATTCATTCAATATAAAGTCTGTGCTCTAAACCACATGCAAACTCCTGGATGTAGCTTCATATTTAACAGACAGATATGAGAGCAGTGACAATCCTTACATCTGACTCACAGCAATGAAGCTAGTTATCTTCATAAAATGCCACAGAATTCCTTTGGAGCTGTAATAACCTACCAAACCAGTCTCTCAGGAGCTCCTCCCTCAGAAAAACACCTGTCAGATTTCTGTGAGCATAGCATATACTCTTTATTATGAAACTCACAGCACTATAGGGTTGTTCCTACAAACAATGTTTTGGTTTTGGAAGCACATCATTGCAGATCACTGTGATATGAGTTCAGCTGTGCAGCCTCATGCTCAGAGTGTTCCTGATCACATGCTGCTCTGCTAGAAAAGCTGCCACAGCCCAGGGCACAGCGTACTCCAGGGTCACCAGTCCTCCCAGGTTGTACTTAAATCCTGAGTAATCCCAGGGACACGCCCCCAGCAGCCTCAGCCCCGTCCCCCAGCTAAACTCCCACAGGTAGATGAACGCGGTGTAGGCCATCAACCGAACAGGCAGCGGGTGCTGCTGAGCCAGCAGCCGAGCCCTCAGGCTCTCCATGAGGTAGATTGCAGTGGCGTACATG
>OOFC01012528.1:11513-27272 GCA_900323345.1 Pseudochromis fuscus | reverse complement strand
AGTTGTTACCAGGCCGCACAGAAAGAATAAATAAAAATATAACTTCCGTTACAATGATTATTAGAGTCTGAAAGACATTTTATTTTGAAAGGAACGACCAGATTCTCTTCAACTTAACTTTTGCCATTGCCTCTTGACACGTCAATACGCTTGTCTCAGTCACGTGATAAAACGTATCACCTATCACGTATTACGTCAGATACGTTAGCCAAAAAATACGCCCGCAAACTTGCGAAAATGAATAAAATACAAACGTCTTTGGAGAGCTTCTTTGCAAACGGTAAGAGGACAACTTTTTATGCCGGTCGTTATATTATTTTTGCTGTATTTATCTGCCACACCTTGAAGGCCGGTCCGTGAAAATAACGCCTACACTAAACCGCTGGTATATAAGATATAATAGATAATATTGTTGGCTGATGTAAACCACATCACTGCCAGTGTGTCGCCACAGACACTAGACTGAATACTGTGGGATACTGCAAAATACAGAGAGATGCACATCAAGCTGATAGACTCAATCAACATTGTGTGAACTCATTTGGGTTGAATGTAACAAACATTTACTTACATGATAAAGTCCCATCCCCTCAGTCCATTTCTATTATAGTGTAGTGAGCCTTCACACAAAGGAGATCAAAGGTTAATTCTGTCAGCAGTGGATTTTCTTTCTTTGCTGATGTGTAATCAGTCATACTATTGATTAAATGTGTTGCAAACCAATGTTATTTATTCTAATTTTCCCTCTGTATTATTGGATCAATTCAAGGCTTTCTAATTCTTTCTGAGTCTCAGTGTAAATAACATCTACATGATCACCAGAAAGATTTTCTGACTCGCCAGTGAGGCTAAAAAATGCAACTGTGCCATTTCTCCTGGGTGGCACAGTTCATAATTACCACAGTGATGATCATCCACCATGATAACAGTGGCAGTTTTTATTCCCCCAGCAAACTGGTGAACAGGTGTAAAATCAGGTGGAGACTGAATCCAGGTCACAGCTCTGCAAAGTCCCAGCTTGTCAGATTTTTAAAGGAGGTTCTTTAAGTCGTGCGGGTCTTACAGGAGAACCTGAGAACCTGCTTGACTGCGAGTGTAGCCAGCCTTCGAGGTTTAATAATCCACGGTAGGAGCACGCAGGCGGTTTCCTGATACCGCTGAAATCATCCCACAGAAATGCACCAAGCATTCTTTATCTCTGAAAGATTTAAAGGACATTAGCATTCACAAAATTGATTTTCCAGGGAATCCATAATAACACTGATGTTTGCGCTGCTGCTGAGCAGAGCAGTTGGAGGTGCTCTAAGAAATGCTGAAGCTTGCAGTATCATTAGTCTTTATCCTGACTTTTTTTTTTTCTAAGCTAAGTCTGTAACGCCTCTATATCCAAAGGATGCCCTGTGAGTATTCAACTGAACAAAGTGATTTCACTGTATAATTCCTCAGCAGAAGCACTATAATGCCACTATTGGCTGGATTTTAAATAAAGTTTAAAGCAGGCATTGTGTTTTCTCACAAACACTGGCTTGAACTGAGCTTTAATCCTCCTTTCCTTTTTCTCTGTTTAACATCAGGAAATTCAGTCGGTGACTGTGTGAACAGGAGCGTGGCTGACAGGGGCAGCCGTGCGATGATTGGTTTACGGATCTCTGCTTTCTGTAGTGACTCCAAGGTCACTGAGATTTACAATCAAACGGCTTATGACACTTTAGTAAAAGCCACCCAAAAAACTGATGACAGGAAAAGAAAAGGGAGCCAGCCACTTTAGCCTGACCCCACACTGTTGGTCCACGCCGAGGATGTGCTGGTGTTTTTTGAAATGTTTTATTATTACAACACAACAACAGGGATCTGCACGTTAGTTTCAGCAGACAGAAGGTTGTTAAGGACGGCATATGGAGAATGGATTTGATAGACAGACACTGTATGGCGCACACAGTATAGTAGTAGATTAGAAGAACTGTGCATTTCAAGCTCCAGTCAAACTGCAGTTTCAGTCTACTACACAAAAGAGCAATTAAATATGATTTAAAGGCCAATCTGTAATGGCAGTGTGCTGCCCCCTATTGAAATATTATTGCCCTACTACTTACTGTTTTAGATGGTGATTTAGTGGCGTGTTCTGTCGAGTTTAGTTTATTTCGGTCGTCACTCTGAAATTTAATGGCTGGGTTTTCATTTAAAGACCGTTTAACTGCTAAATACCTGAATATGGAGAGGCTTTGACAAAGTGCTTTGTTCTTTTCTTTAAGCAAAACAAATCTGCATTTGAGAATAATGATGGCTTCATAATATTCAAGCTTATTTTCCCAGCAGCTTGTTAACTAATGTGAAAATCTCCCCTAAAATCACTAAAAAAGCACAAAAAAAAAAGTCAACGCAGGTTTTGTTTTAATCATTAACAAAATTACCTCTCCAACACTGGATATGAGACTTATTACACATAAGCTGATATTCCAGGCGTGTTTACTTAGCACTCATATGGAACGCTGTTGATTTTTATGGGACGCATATGGCTGCTTTTTATTGTGCTCAATTAAATCGCTTTAAACTAGGATTAACTTTTTGGAATGGCAATCCATTATATAACTCACTCGGAGGCATTCACCGTGTGGCTGCCTGCAAAACGCCGCCTACACACACACACACACACACACACACACACAGTGCTCACAGATCGGGGGTGTCAAATATGAGGCTGTCACAACAATATTTAGTGAAGGAGCCCTTCCTGCTTTTAATGGCCTGACCTACATCCCAGTTCAGAGAGCTAATAAAGGCAGTCTGGTGTAGGTCCTGGAGCTGCACAATGTCACTCACAGATGCCCAACTCAGCAAGATCCGGAATGCTCAATTAGTTGCTTTTATAGGCCCCATTAATATGCATTAACTCTCTTTCCAGCATACGAGCACAGACAAACAGTTTGCTGCTGGAAACGTCTCAGCCAGGTAACAGATTTTTTTGTAAAAACATAATAAATATCGGCACCGTGAAAACCTATTATAGAAAATAAACACAGAGCAAAAGCCTAAATATGCCAAGGAACAGTGGTGGGATGTGTTTACTTCTGAATTTAAAGCAGTTTTTATGCCACTTTCTACTCTTCTTGATTTCAAAGGGGAGTAGTGTTAAGCTGAAAGATTTTGGTGGTTTTTAATTAAATTAAATGGTTTTCTTTGTTTCTAGCAAAAACAGCAAAGCTTTACTGGTTCCAACCTCTCAAATGTGACTACCTGCTGCTTTCGCTATAGGTAGACAACATATATGATATTATAGGAGAAAAGAAAAAATCCCTCAAAACACAACACAATGCAGCACAGTTGTCATCGGGAGCCAGATCTTTGCATTTACATAGAATCACTGCTTCATTCTTGAACTGAGCCCAACAGATAGCTCATCGCAGAAAACCCACACAATCTGGTACCACTCCTCCCACACAATAAACCGATCTGGCACGCAGCAAGCCGAATCAATCATGGCACTTTATTATCCTGTCACTAGTCTGCTTCCTGCAAGAGTGTTTACCCTGTCCATGGCCCTGCGATTGTGGCTGTTCAGTGTACATTAAGACAGACATAATTGAGATTGTGGGCGGCCGAAAGTACAGGGCTCAACCTGTTGTCGTTAATCTGTCATATTGTCGAGAGTCGCGGCGGCGGTGACCTATAGGGAGGCTCCACCTTGGAGGCACTGCATGATGGCGCTTTGTTGTTCATGGCAGAGGGCCTCACCTATTTTAACTTTATTGGTTTGCCACCAACGGAGAACCCCCCAAAGAAAGTGTGATCTACTGCCCAACCTCTGGCTTCAATTTCTCTGCTCTCGTCCTTTACATTCAGCAGTGACTCTCCTAAAACTCATCACCTCTGCATTATACAGAGGTATTCATGATTTGACTTATTAAGAGTCAGACTTATTTGAAGGTGTTATGATGAAAAATAAGTTGAAAAACCCAACAGAAGAGCAGTCATGCCCCGTATAATGAAAGCTTTGTAATATGCTAAATTATACAGGCAATCAATTTGAATTAATTGGTAACCCTTCAGATAGCAGCAGTCTCTCTTTAAATTAGATTACTGATGGTTGTGCTGAAAATTTGCCTTCACTTTGTATAAATTAAACCCCTGGAAAAGCATTTACAAAATAACAAGATATAAATGAATGCAATCGTACCGTTGGAAAAGGTGCTTTTTACAATCACACACCATATTAGAAATAATAGCTAAATCTTGCCTCAGCGGCCTGTTATTAATTACCTGGCAAATAGGACCTGTCTGTTTTCAAACTGAGTTATTGTGGTGGCGAGAGATCACCAAAGAAAATTAAACAGCAATCAAAGTACATTTCTATCATCATAATTCTGATTGTCAGGATCACCTTTCCCTGGATGGCTCACAGCAGCATAACAAATCCTAGTTTTTATTAAGTGGTTCAATTTGCTGCCGTTCATATTTCATATTTATGTTGTATTACAACAGTGTCATACATGCATCCTGCGTTCTTGTTATTTCTGGTGATTTATTAGACACGGAGAAAAAAAAGCAGAATGCTGCCATGAAAACAGATCTAATTGATAGTTAGATACGACGCAGCTTCTGAGGAGTAATCTGCGGCGTCTTCTGTGCAAAACAGCACGATATGTTTACACCGCACAAACAGCAGCTATAACACAAAGCTATAGGAAGGTGTTTATCACATCATGCATCCCCTTCTAACCAGCCTTGATTTTGCGCTGCGAAAATTCACAAAGCAATCGGTTAAAACCCTCAAACAGGATGTAAGTATCCGGCTCTTCAGAGTGCGGCTTCTTCTTTTATAGCAGGGGGGTTATATCAACCTGGAGACCCATAAGTTATGAAATGTCAGGATCCTATGCATTCTAATTGAGTGTGGAACAGTTAATGGCTGTGGAAATTCAGCCGCTTGACGTCTTATTCCCCTGTGTGCCGTTTCGCAGCCGAGCCCATGAGCCTCAATTAAATGACAAAATGGGCCCATTCTTGAAAATAACAACAATAAAAACAGAAGCCTATAAGGCAATAATATCAGGTCTCACCTTGAATCAACAATGGTCACAGCTTGCAAATGGCTAAACGGAGACGCCGCGCTAAGAGCCGAGACAGGGGGTCTTTATGAGATCAGTCCTAGCAGGAATGTACTGAAGTACAGCTCGTTATTTTTCAGTTAATCTGCTGATTATTTTCTCATCAATCAATTAACTGTGTGGTCCATAAATGTTCAGAAAAACAGTGCATTTTTACTGTTTCCTGAAGGCAAAGTCAATGATTTCACTCTGCTTTCATCAAACCCCCAAATGTTCAGTTAAACCTGGAGTGTGGGACTTTTTCATAATGATGTAACTGTTATTTAAACTAAGGCTACTATTGCCACCACTTGCCTATTGCCTATGAGCCTTAGAAAACCTTGAAGTGACCTGCTTTAATATAGACCCCAAATTAGAATAAATACCATCACATTTAATCAATAGTGTGACTGATTATACATCAGCAAAGACAAAAAATCCACTGCTGGGAGAACTAACCTTTGATCTTCTTTGTGTGGAGTTAACTCAACACCAAGTTAGAAATGGAAAATTTTAACCAAGACTGTTGGACTCTTTGATATGAATAAATGTCTATTACATGTTTTTTGTTATGACGTTGTCATGCTGAAGCACCGGCAGCGATCAATCAGCCAGAGCTGAAGAGAGGAGCAACTTTTGCTTATGTGGTGAGCACAGTGTCGACAGTCTCTGTGTGATTACTCTCACTGCCAGAAGAGGGAGACACATGGTCTGCACTGCAAGTTTAAATGTTACAAACGACAAAGAAATCTGGAAATATTAACATCTGAAAAATCCTGAATCATTGTCCTTTTTTGAAAATACAATTATTTGACTGATTGTTGCAGCTGTGTACTGTACATACAGTCAATGGAAACAGTAATAAGGCAATAGAACAAGATGGTTTAAAAACTCCTCTCACCAGCAGTTCAAATATGTGGAGACAGATCTCACAAAAGACAAAGAAATGAACTCATATTGAATTATTATTATTATTTATTTTGACTATTGACAGTTGAAAATGATTGTTTCAACCTATACTGTACATATAGTCTATGGAAACAGTAATAACTCAATAATACAAAATGATTCAAATACCCTTCTCAAATTCCCTAAAGCCCAGACAGACATCTTTAGACTTATTGTTTTGTCTCATCAACAGCCTAAATTCTCAAAATATTAAATATGAAAATAATTGGCTTTTTCCCCTAATTACACACAAACTAAGAACTGAGTAACCGACTGTCTCAGTTCTGACCTGTACACAGATTGTGAAACAGTAATAACACAAAATTTGTCTTACCCAAACATTGAGTTAAATATCATCAAATACAAAGAAATCTACAAATATTTCCATTTAAAAATGCAAGTTATTGTGCTCTGTTGCTTTAAAATACAGTTTCTGATTAATTTCTGACAGCTGATGGATCGAATATGTGACTAATTGGTCTATACTGTACATTCAGTCTACAGAAATAGTAGCGAAATGCAAAATAATTGTATTACTTAAACTTCACACTGATGTGCAGCAGGTAAAACTCGACCTGTCTACTGTACCCACAGGGGTTTTCCTCAGGCCTACTTTTTCCACCAAACTAGATCATGTCCTAAAATACATCCCCCCACCCAAAAACTTCAAGTTACCTGTGTGTTACTGGGTAAAACTTTTAAAAAATCCACAATCAATACCACCTAAACCTTTTCCCATTTTCAGCAGATGTCTGCAATCTATAAATACACATGGAGCATGTCCTATTAAATCCCGTGATATGGTGAGGGGCGAAATATTGACCCAGTCCTGATTGGAGAAGATTTTTTTCACACCCTCCCTTATTGTTTTTATAACTCTTTGACTTTAACCCCTTTACTGCTTCACTGATTTCATGCAACAAACAATAGCTTTTCAATAATTCAATTTATAGCTCACCATAAATGGGATTCAAAGGACAATGCTGCTGCAAATGAACACGGACAATGCTTTTGGCTCCGGCAGCACCCTGGGTGCCAGAGGAAAGGGAGAATATTTATTTTACGGTTGCCTCACATTCCCATTAAAACGAGGAAGCTACAATTTCCAAGCATGTGGTGTAAATGTAATATACAGAGTTGAAAGAGACAGATGGTAGAGTGAAAATCTCATGTGGCAGCGCTGCGCGATGGTACGACTGCAGCCAGTGCCAATGAAGAAATCCTCCCACTACCATCCAAGGCCAGATTACATCTATTAATGCATCTAACATGTTCCTGTTCACATGTGTCCGTGTGGTTGGTCGGATCCTGATGCTCGAATCTTGTTCATCATTTATTGTTAAAGCCAAAACACCAAGAAGTAAAGTTAGCGGGAATGGATCTAAGACACAAGCACAGAAATGAATTACCATCCTATTTATTTATCCAGGCCTTTTCTGTCAATCACAGCAATAATCAGAACTAACTCATTCAGATTTTGAGAAAATGAAGGATGCATTCCCTCCAATTTTCAATTTGGAAGTGGCAACTATGGCCATGATGAATGTCTGAATAGTCCATCTTCTTCCTCTCATTTCTGCTAACCTTTCCTGACAGCTTAGATATTGCCTACCTGGTAATTTGCTCTACAATAATTGTTACTGTGAGATTTCCCCCCCAGCTTTTAACAAGGATTCTTAACACCCTCTGTAGGTGACAAAATGCAATTACAAACACAAGTGCCCCATCGTGACTGGTCATCAGCAGCTGCCACCTCTATTCCCCTGCCCCATTAATGAAAAACAAAAAAGCCCCCCAAAAAAAAAAAGACACGCAGACAGATTCTGCAAACATTTGCTGTGAATAAAACTTTAATTAAAAGATATGAAGCTGTTTTATTGATTAACAACATCAGTGATTAAAGTGTACGCCTGACATTTTTTTTTTTTCCAGTCTAGCTATTTAGTTCCCGCTCAAAGATCATTTATTGTTGCCTGTTTATTGATAAGCGCGTTAGATGAATGCAGATGCGGCTGTTCAGAGAGCGGGCTTGCTGCTGATGGAGCGATCATATTGTGCAAAACACCGGGGCTCAGGCAAGAACAGCTGTTGCGGGTCTATCCGCTGGGACGCCATGTTTCACCACCACCCCGAGTGCACATGCAGCATGCGCGCCGCTGTAAAGCAACGTATTCGCGGCGCCCTAACAACTCTATGAATTTTATGACACATCACCGCAGCTCTCTCATCTCTGTCCGGCACTAAAGCCTTAATTATTGGACTAATTGCTATGGCTATATTCATCTCTCTGTAATCCTTTGGTGATTACATTTTGTGTTCAATACCAGGCTTATCTTTTAATTAAAAGGATTATTAACCTTTAAAACGGAGCCATGTGGGATTAAACCCTCAAATGCAAGTGTCAAAAGCATTTTTTTTCTCTTGCAAAACAAGCGGAGAATGGGGTTCATCATTTCAATCATTATTTAGGAGACTGCAGGGCCGGTCAGGTGGCGCACGGCTGCACTACACGTTAGCCTTTTTTAAGGAGCCGACTTAATACGGCAATAAGCCATCATCCACATCTCCGTCCAATTAAAGTTCACAAAGTGCTGACACATTACGCCTGGTGGGCTAACAATCAGTGCAAATAGATGGATAATGATACAGTTCGGACCAGAGAGAATCTAAACATGGTGAGAACAAGGTGAAAGGGTGAACGAGTCAATGAAAGTCATGAAAAAAAAAATTCATTATAACACAGACAGTGAGGTCTTTTTTTTTCGCCGTGGCGAGCTTTCAAGGCCTTTCACCTTCGGAGCGAAGGAGTTCAAAGTTCAAAGTCAGCCTAAGTGGAGCGTGATGGAAAATCATTGGGGAATCTTGGACAAATAAGTTTTTAGGCGATGAAGGTGGCGGATCGGTTTGGTCGGGGGGGTGGATGACACCTCATTGATCGACTGATTGTACCGCACGCTCTGATTAGTGTAGGAATACATGAATATAAAAGATGTTGTGTTAATAACAAGAGCGTCACGGCCGGTGCGCTGGTCACCTAATGTGGCGTCATTTTGTCTGATCCGTACCTGCCTTAATCAATAAGGCGGCAGAACTATTTGGCACCAATGAGGCGAACAGTAAGAGACCATGATGCTGAACCTCGCCGCTCAGCTGAGTCAAGCACTTAGAATCAAGAGCTGTTTGCTCATGCCAAAGCCACGCTGCATTATCCAGAGCAAGTCTTCATTTGAATGTCCTAATTAGTTAATTAGTTGGTGGTTAAGGATGATATGAGCATCTCATCAATCTCTCTATCTCTAAAAATAAACACCCTGGGACGGCAGTGGTGAGTCATTAGAATACTGATGACTGTGGGAAGTGTCTGTGAGGAGGAGAGGTCTGCTCGTGACACTCCATATTTCCACAGAACCACCCGGAGCCATAAAGAAGACTGAGGAGCTCTAGCTGTGAGCATTGTATGGATGACAGGCCAAGCATGACATAATGAGTTTACACAAACTCTGAGGAGCGCAATTAATGTGTTTTCATGCATAACTTTTGGAATCCATTTACTTGTTTATCATTGATGGAGGGAAATGAGAATTAGACATGAGAATGAAAGCTGGTTTTTATATTCACAAATGATTAAAACTACTTTATTTTAAGAACACGTTAGAGACCGACCGATATGGGATAAAGATACTAGATTGAACAGATCACTGACAGCGGGGTCAGGAAATGTGGACATGTGGACTGTTAATTTTCACCAATGTGGCTTTGCAAATGTCCCCAGAAGGCTGTTTACTGGGAAAAAACAACTTTATGACAGAGTATTATAGATTACAAACAACTTCACATCACCATCTTTGCAGTAATCCAACACCTTACTGCCAGTTCACTGTCAATTTCATGCCAAAGACCAGTGGTGCCCAAATCTGGTCCTCAAGGGCCCCTATCCTGCATGTTTTAGATGTTTCCCTCGTCGCACACGCCTGATTCAAATGGTCAGGGTTGTTATCAGCATAGACATATACACTAGACGCCGCGGAGCCTGTGTCCACCCACCACTTCGATACATCAGAGCAGCCGCCATATTGTGAGGGTCAAGTCTGCCCTGTCAACCTATACAAGTCAATGTGACAGTGATGTGTTTTCTGAAGAAAACCACAAAAATATACATTTACGTGAAGAATCATTGCATTCATTTTTAGTTCATTAAATAAAAAAAATGAAACAAAAAAAAATATATATGTATATATATATTCTCTATGTTGACCCGACAGGGTCAACATAGAGAATATATATCACAACAAAAACAACAACAAAACATTGTTTCCCACCTGTGGAAGGTAATTCCACGCAGTTTGTTGTCGTTATTTTGCCGGTTTGTACAACCCCACACAGAGCACTGATGCGGCATCGTTGCTGAAGTCTCAACAAATGACCCTCGCAAGATGGCGGACACACTGACATATGTTCCATCCATGGCTGAGGCGTCTAGTGTATATGTCTATAGGCAGCAGAGCCAACCAATAAAGTAGGAAGAGGAGAAACAGTACGGTTTTGTGGTTCTTCTTCTTCTTTTTTTTTTTATGCTAAACAGCACGTTGGCGATCTCGATGGGAAATTTGAGAACAAAAAAGTAAAGCAGAACAGTCGACAAAGTATTATCCACACTCTACAGGAAGCAGTTTTCTTTTCATTGAAGTACTTTCAGTTTGAAATACCACATTAACAGGAAGCATGTTAGTTGGGGATTAAGATGGGCACTGAGAAAACAATACAGCAATGTACTGATATTAGAAAATGTACTATTTGTACTTTTGAATACTTAAGTATTTTCAAAAGTAAGTACTTTAGTACCTCAACTTGAGTAAAATTTTGACCAAGTAAATTTTACTTGTAGTTGAGTAAGATTTGACTATGAGTATCAATACTTTGTCCACCACTGCTCACAGCTCATAGAGCGCTATGACTAACTCTTGCAGCCTTCAGTGGCACATGCTTTTTATGGCACAATTACTGCGAGCTTCAGTCTCAGCACTCTCATTAACCTTGTTCACAGCAGCAGCAGCAGACTGTAGCTATTTTCAACTCATGCTAATAAATGCATATCTCCACACATTGTCAGGTGCGTGGGTTAAAAGGCAAAAACAACCTCAACAAGAAAAGTAAAATCAATAATGTAACTGCAGTTAATAAATCACATTTGTAAGCATCCATTCAATGTGAAGAAATTGTACTAATCCTGCAGTTATGAGACATACACTCCCACAGGTTCACACACATGTTAACAGTGTTAATCTGTTGTTTGCTGAATTACTAGATTAAGTTGATATGAGTTCTGCTATCGATTAGGAGTCAAAATTAGACCTGTTGCAACTGTTAGGCTCTGCACAATTTGCAATATGTATCCATCTTCATCATCTGATTAACCAGACTGAACTATAAAAGTAAATGCTTCTGACTACAATACATTTGTACAGATGTTGAAAGTCATGACATCACACACACTTATGTTGTCATGGTGATTCACTGACTTGTTGATGGTGTCATGAGGCCTTGACCTTGATGTAATTTTGATTATGATTTGTTGCTATATGATTAAAATTGAATTGAATTGAATTAAATACTGCATTCCCTGGTCCCTTATCCTACCTTTAACTATCACTATTAAGTCCCAACACCCAGCACTTACCCTAAACCTGACCTTCATCATAAAACCAAATCTCCTGAAACTGTCCTTTGCAGAAGACAGTGGATAAGAAAATGTAGAAACCACTTGTAACAAAGATGACTGAAGACGTGTGACTCAGTTATGTGGCCACTCATTAGACAATTAAACAAGAACATGAGTCATCTTTGCTCGAGTGAAAATAACTCCACAGACACATTCCTGACATAAGTAGCTGTACATGGTGTACTTCACTTTAAGGACAGGCATGACATAACACACATACCGTGCAACCCTCTCTATGTTATTTATATATATGAACATCCACACAGTTCAGTACAGTCCACACGCAGGAGAACACAAACATGATAATTATAAACGAGAGATTACACAAGACGTCTTTTGATCACACAGATGAAAGACCGGTGAACTCCAGTGTGCACTCTCCTCGCACTGAAACTGCTTTGATTCTCAGTCTGAATTAATGTAAAGTTAAAATATGGACAGAATCACAGAGTTTGTCTGTCTGAACCATTCAGACGGGGTCGGACTCTCAGGGTATTGTGGGTAAAAACACTCAACATGATGATCAATGATTTAAACCTGTCAAATCCAAACAGCTTTGAACTCAGTTAGTGTGACTGAGCATGTGATTTTTTTATTCAGATACTAAGAAATTATTTTCTCCATCATTGGTACACTGAACTCATAATGTAATAACAGCCGATAATGTAATAAATTTGTCGTTTTTGAAATGTAATAGACCAATAACATAATAACTGTCCAATAACGTAATAAAAGTCCTGAACCGATAACATAATAACTTAATAATAATTTATTACATTATTGGCTCAGTTATTACATTTGTGAAGTTTTTTCTTTTAACAGGCCAATAACATGATAAGCAATAAATTATTATGTTGCCCTTTTTCAACATAACGTAACGTAATTACAATAATGATATTACAATAACGTAACAAATTATTACGTACCATATTACTACATAATAATTACGTAGCAAACGTAATAAATGATTACATTACTAGCCAAAAGTTATCACGTTATCGATTCGGGACTTTTATTACATTATTGCCGTATTACATTTCAAAAAGGGCAAATTTATTACATTATCATCTGTTATTACATTATTGGCTTCAACATGCCTTTTGCAGTGAGTGCAATGTGTGCATAAGCTTTTGCTAGCTCATCCAAAGCTGACGTATTCCTACAAAGTTTTATGTTTGGCTGGTTTTGATTGTTTGTTTGGGATTTTTTAATGAAATCTCTCTTGCCCCAAACGTCTGCAAAAAACTGTGTCATGAACTTAGCGGTGGATAGTCTATAAACAGGACACCAAAAGTGCTGAATATTTATTTAAACCAAATACACATCCAACAAAGCAAAACACTTGAAAATTGGTCAAGGATTCAATGAGAGGGAAGCAGCCGTGCTTTAGGAGGCGGGCTGCCCCATACCAATATGGCGGCTCGAGATTCACATGAGTTAGTACAGTGAAAAGAATACAGTCTGTGAATATGAGTGTGTGTGTGTGTGTGTGTGTGTGGTGTGGGAGGGTGGAGGGTGAAGTAGTGAAGTAACTTTTGTAACTTTTGATTCTGCTTTGCAAAATAAACAGAAACTATCCATGAAATTAAAAATCCTGGTATGATTTTCTCATTATCAGTAATAAGTGGAATATGTTATTGTTCTTGCTCAGACATCTTCAGAAATGGTGACGTTTCAATCTATCAAACAGTCTAAAAATCTCTCCGAGCTGACAAACTCTGTGTCCCTCCATTGTCTTAACGCGATGGTACAGCTACAGTGAAGATCGTCTTTGTTTGTCTGCACACAGCAGACGTGTTTGCGACTGAACTGTCTTAAGGGCTGAAGGTGAAAATGGCAGACGGAGCCGATCCGTGCAGGATTAATATCTCTGGTGCAGGAATGAAATTACCCGAGCTCCCCCACAGACACTAATCCTGTCTGAATGGAGCTTATGATGTGGCACAAAATGACACATCAGATCACTGATGTCACTGCAGCTTCTTCGAAAGCGGATGAGGATGTGTTTGGTTCACAGTTGGTGAAGTTACGATTTATAACTTTATGTTTTTTTAAGTATAATTTCAATGTTACACTAAATCACTGTTATTGTACTTTAAATCTATTTGTTTTTTTCCCCCCACATTGTAGAAAGTTGTTATTTTGACTGTCACTGTACAGACTCTGATTCCAACCAATCAGATTTTAGTATGTGGCCGGCCCCTTTTTTGGTACGAGAAAAGTGAAACCAAACAAACCGAGTAGAGCCGAGCTGGTACCATGTAGTGTTAAAGAGCCAGATGTTTTTTTTGCTAATTTTAGACAGAAATGACTCATATCTACTTTCTTTAAATGGTTTTAACTTGCTGTTCAGTGTTCAAATGCTAAACATGTGCAGGATAAATGCATAATTGAGGACTCCCATATCTCAGTCCTATAACAGCCTTAACATGAAGGGCCACGCTAAGCCAAGTGCTGTCCGTCAGACTCACTCACTTTAAATCAAGGTGTAATTTGTGCATATGTGTTCATCAGGTCTCAGCTTTAATTTGCGATTTTCCAGCCTCCATTATCTCCTCCTGTTTCCATCTCAGGGGAGGAAGAGGAGGAGGAGGATGGAGGGAAAAGGTGAGTGGGGGTGAGGAGGAAAAAAACAAAAAGAGTTAGAGAGAAAACAGACAGAGAGAGAAAGTTAATTATTGAGATAGACTGGAGTCAGACTGACTGACAGTTGGCTGCTCAAGTGGAAGCACTTAATGGACGTCTAGACAAAATCTCAGAGCAACATGTGGCGGTGTTGAGGTCAGATCAGCTCAGACTTGGGAAAAGTAGCAATTTAAAAGGATGTTAATGTCTAATTAAAGCACGTTAAAGAAAACTCCTCAAATGAGAAAACTTTCAGCTGTGAGGCAGAGAGTAACAGACGTCAGATTACTGGGTCTCACCGGACCTGATGTGGACTGTAAACATCAGCTCCCAGGTAGAGACGACAGAGCAGTGGCTCGGGGTGAACCTCTCCCAGGAGCTGCTGCTGTCCTGGTCGTCTCTCAGGGTGTCCTGCTGTGGTCTGCAAGCTGCACCGTGGGTGACAAGGCAGCTCAACAGAGAGTAAATAAAACAGCGCATCAAAACTACATCTACAGGAAGTGGGAGGTAAGCTGAGCTAAAAACACAGTCAAAGCCTCTTTTCACCCATCCAGGCACCTCTTTACTCTGCTGCCCTCCTGAAGGCGCCACAGGTCACTGAAGACCTGCACTTCCAGACTGTTAAACAGCTTTTCCCCTTTAGCAGTAAAACAACTAAACACAGTCCCCTGTGTGTTAGCAGCTGTGTGTGATATTCTGTGTAATCTGAGTCATAGTCATTGTGTTTTATTATCTATCAATCTATCTATCTATCTATCTATCTATGTATCTATCGTTGATGACAATAATGATCAATCTATTCTAATTTAAAGTTTGTTGTTACAAACATATTAAGCGATTCGATACTTTATTGTCTTAATTACAATATTTCAGGTTTTCAAGTTTAAGTATGGCGTGGCAAGGCCGGCTGTGGCTCAGGTGGTACAGTGGGTCGCCTGTGAATCGTAAGGATGTGGGTTCAATCCCCAGCTCCTCCCGTGCATATGTTGAAGTGTCCTTGGGCAAGACACTGAACCCTAAGTTGCTCCCAATGGTGGCTAGCGCCTTGCATGGCAGCTCTGTAGCCATTAGTGTGTGAATGGGTGAATGAGTTGCCTTGTAAAGCACTTTGGGACCTAGCTAAGGTCATGAAAGTGCTATATGAATGTACTCTATTTACCATTTAAGTATTAAAACTTATATATAATTACATCCAATAATAATTAAATACTCTTCATGTGCAAGATTCTGTTCTTCTGTTGTTTTTGATATTTTTTTTTTACTTCTGCCTTTTTTTCCTTATTAAATCCAAGCCATTATTATTATTATTATTATTATTATTATTATTATTATTATCATGTGACACCTGCTTTGAAAAAACAAAGGTAGGTAAGGGAAAACATG
>OOFC01012527.1:8946-27166 GCA_900323345.1 Pseudochromis fuscus | reverse complement strand
TAGTATTAGTTTTAGTGTTAGTTTTAGTTTTTTCTAATATGGTCTATTTTTCAGGGATGACATTAAAAAAGATAGGAATAAAGTACTGTGTAATGAAACCTCAGGAACACACACTCTTCAACATGAGTTATAGTAAATCAGCTGTTTTGCTTCTGATAGAGGCACTAGTGAAATTACCGTAATAACACCATATTCGGTGTAAAGTGCAACATCTCAGCTCTAAGAAACCTTGCATGTTTCTGATTGTGCAAACCGTGACATATTACAGTAATCCAAAAACGCATAGCATTTTGGTTGGAGCATGTTGCAAACTTCTAAAGGCTGCTCATACAGTCACGTCGACAGACCTGTCTCACTGAACAGATCAGCCACTGCTTCCTCTCCCTTCTGGTGTTCTTGTGAATTTACTGACCAGCAGCTGTCAGGTCACCGCTGGAAGCACTGAACAAGTGTGTTTTGAAATGTTGTCTTGGGCTGCATGACGGTACCTGGCCAGGAGTTAGATCCTGTTTCAGACGAGGAGCAGCGGGCATCTCCCTCACCGCTTCACTGTAAGCTAGGTTAGCCTCCCCATGAAAACTTTTTTAGATGGACTCTACGATTCGTGTGGTTTTTACCTTTCAGAAATGCGCCACATATTTCCCCACGTTCCACCTCAAGGACTCTGCGCCAATTGGCGCTTTCCACTCTCGCTGCCGTGATGCAGGTGACGATGCGGGAGTGTAAACCCACCAGTCTGCAGCCGGGTGGACGGATTGCAACACAGACACGTCACATGACATGCTGTTGTCTCCTGCTCTCACTTCATAAAGACGAAAACTAAGGACTTTTTCTCTATGCTTTTAGTTACTTTTAGTTAGTTTTGTAAGGATGCTATTACAGTTTTAGTTAGTTATCGTTGTTTTAAAAAGCTTCGTTTTTATTTTTATTTCAGTTAACGAGAATGTTTTTTCATTTCTAGTTTTCGTTTTTTCGTTAGTTTTAGTTAACGATTATAACCTTGTTCAACACCCCTAGTGGTCATTTAAATGCAGTGAGGTAGTTTCCTCTGTCACCACTGGATTCATGAGCCTCTGCAGGTGTCTCAGTACCAGCAGCTGTAAACCTGGCAGCTACAATCAAACCGTCACTATCGAGATGGTCTGATTACAGATGGGAACCACAGGAAGTGGAGGTGAGATGTTTTCAGGGTGTGGGGGTTTGAAAGTGTCCTCTGCCACTGGGGATGCAGGTGGTCAATCTTGCATGAAAAGCTGACCTCAGGTTTTTCTGAGTGTTACCACTTGACTAAAGCTGCCTGCAGACCACAGACTATATATAGAATGGACCAAGCTAACGTGACATCTTCTTGGACACCAGGCCTGTCAATCAAAGTAACCACACTCCTAAATCTCTCTTTTCGAAGCCTCAGGAAGATCTGTGGAAAAATTTGAATTTCATGATTCAAAATGATGAGCCTTTTGGAACCAGCATCTAGTGGCCACCAGTGGTATTACACTCTCCCTTTTGAGACGTGGCTGCTGCTGTTTACAGTCCATGCTGCAGACTTGTAGTGTTGTAGTACACATGATCGGTCTTGGTCTTGAGACCGATCTTGAGACCACTTTTTAAGGGTCTCGGTCTGGTCTCAGATTTGAGGGATTTTCACTTGGTCTTGTTTCAGTCATAGACATGGTGGACTTGGGTTTTCTGATCAAGACCGGTCAAGACCAGGCCAGCGCTACTGTGATAAGTGAGAACTACCTTCCTGGTGTCATGTAGTCTTTGTGAAAACCCGGAGTGACATGTCCCCATATCTTGGTCTTGTCTTGGTCTCGATACTCTCCAGTCTCGATAATGTCTTGGTTGGTACAGTCTTGACTACAACACTACAAACTTGATTACCTACCTGTTTGATCCCCCAAAAATCATCAGAAACAAAAAGATCCTAATAAACACTGTAGCAACATTTACCGTATTTTCCGGACTATTGAGCCCACCTGTATTTAAGCCACTATTGAATTTATTCCAACAGTTTCATGTGGTCCACTCTGACCGGGTCTGATGTGACGATGCTAAATGTATCAGCGGCACAGAGCTTGCTAGCTTGTAAAAAGCTAACGAGCTTCGTGCCGCTGATACATGAGAAACACCGGTGTTTAAGCCGCAGGGTTCAAAGCGTCGGTAAAAAGTAGCGGCTTATAGTCCGGAAAATACGGCAATTGATCTTCGATTTTCTGAGAAAAACGTCAGCTCCAGATGCAAACACCAAACACTCGTAACCATAATTCTTCTTATTCGAGTCTTCTGGAGAAACAACTGGAGGTACAGCCCCTGAAACACTACTTACCAGCAGGTGTAGTGTAATGATGGTTTCCTACTACAGTACAATGTGTCTTGTATGAGGTATTTATTTAAAATCAGAGATGTCCGAGTGGGTGGACGGAGCTCAGGAGTCAATCTGAGGGTAATCAATAAAATACTGGACTGCAGCTCATAAACTGAGGCTGTAATTGAAGGCCATGCAGAAAAAAAGTGCAGAATGTCATTTGCAGTTAGTTGCAGATCGATCCTGTTTCCGAGTTGTGAGGAATTAATAATTATAGATGATTAACAAAAGTCACTGTTTGCCAAGTCTCTCACTGTTGGGACACTCGCATTGATCCTGCTGTTGAGTGATGGCTAAAGGAAATGAATCAACTCTAATAAACAGCTGTAAGCAGAACTTCAGGACAATTGTCAAACACATGGCAAATCTTCATCCTCAGAACATTTTATCGTCTAAAAGTGAAACAAACTGGTTTGAAAGATGAACAATAAAACAAGGATTGTAATGTGTGCTGGGTTATTTTAAACAGTTTCTATCTTTACATGGCAGAAAGTGTAGAACTTGCATCATTATTAGAGTTTAAAACAGCTGCTAAACTCCCCCATTGTAGTGGCCCTGCAGAGGCCTGGAGCCCACAGGTGCAAGCAGGAAGTCCCCAGATGTTTTATTGTTATTGATGTTTTTTGTGAAAAGTACCTGACTTCACTCAGACCTTGGATCGCCACAGGTCCATAGAAACCACCAGCTGCTGTCTCACAGTGAAGCTCAATGGCTTTGCAGAAGCCTTTTGAGATCTGTGACGAGGTCAGGTGGTTTCTTTTGGGGAAAAAAAGAAGAAATGAAATGAAAAATTGCTCTGTGTCATTGCCAACCTTTCAGTCAACCTCACGATCTGATTGCAGAACGTTAGGGTATCACAAATGACACCTGATGCAGTAGAAAAGATTCGAGATCCCTTTGCCGTGACTTATCAGCAGTGCTGTCGATATAAAGCAGAAGATTGCTGGTTAGCTACATTTTAGATTAACAATACAGGGTTCTGAGGACTTAGGGTGGAAGGTAGTTTCCCTTCCAACCGCCACAAGTGGTCCAGTTCACCACCTCCATCCAGGCTCAACCACGCCCTCCCACTGAGCGAGCTAAAGATTAAACAGTCTATTTTATCGGATCATCAGAACATTTACATTGGTGGGTCTAATTTGTAAATTGCTGACTGGGGGATTACGCTCTTCTAAAGAGGAATCGCAAACTGTTTTCACCCTCAAACGTGAGGTTGCACTCGTTAGAAAGGTTACGAACCAGTTCGGTACGAAAACATCGCTTAATGGAGTGAAACTGAAGAAGATGACGACGGAGAAGAGCTGAGAGGAACGGTAAAGGTGAAGAGGTAAGGAGAAGAAGAAGGTGAAGGACAAAGAAAAGTTAAGATGGTGAAAAAGAACTACGAAGAGCAAAGAAGGTGACGTGCCGAAAAGAAAGCAAAGATTGTACATTTGTATAGCACTTTTCTTTACCTTAGCTAGGTCCCAAAGTGCTTTACAAGGCCCCTCATTCACCCATCCACACACTCACCCATTCATCAGTAGCTACAGAGCTACCATGCAAGGCGCTAGCTCCCATTGGGAGTAGGGTTGCCCACTTCCTGGAAAATAAATAAGGGACACCGAGTTAGCATGGCTTGCCAACCCAATTGCCTTTACCCCTCCCGGCTTGGTGAAATAATTTTGTGTGTACGATGCGATTTTTAAATACACGACAAAGTGCGTCCCTTGTCAAGTCAATACAGGATGTGTAACTTTATTTTTGTGACGGTTGGCGACCCTAAATGGGAGCAACTTAGGCTACATTCAGACTGCAGGGCTTAATGCTCAATTCGGATTTTTTTGTGAAATCCGATTTTTTTGCGAGTTCGTTCACATTTCCAATTAAATGCTACTTGTATGTGATCTCCCATGTGAACTTAAATATGACCGAAAAGTGTCCCGCATGCGCAGAAGAGGACATAATGACGTCACGCAGCAAGCGCGCTTCAGTGTTTGCGGAAGTAAACATGGACGATAACAGTGCAGCGTATTTTACGATGCTAACGTTGTTGTCCAACCAGAGCAAACACATTTTCAACCTGATTTTAAGAAGAAGGTTGAAAAGGAAGAGAGTCAAGTTTTTGGCCGTGGCGTTTTGTGGGGCAGTGGCAGCAACATCCATCCAGAGAAACACATGGGTGTGGGGTCGCAGCCCGGAGTGGTGGGATAGTGACGCAAGAGGCTTTAATGATACGGAGTTACGCCGATTAAAGACCGTACTGTTGCATACTGTGACGTGTAGGTCGGATAAATGCGACCTGACCGTTCAGACAGAAGTCGCATGGCCAAAGATCAGATACGTATCTGATTTAGGACCACACACATATCCAAGTGGTCTGGGTCACATTTGAAAAGGGGCAAAAAAATCGGATTTGGGTCACTTTAGCCTGCAGTCTGAACGTAGCCTTAGTGTGAACAGGAGGAGTCGGGGATCTAACCCTACGATTCGTAGATGACCAGCTTTACCTGAACCACATCCACCCAAAAGAAACAGAAGATACAACATAAATGTAAAGAAGACCGAAGAAGAAAACTACCAACTGTGACATTCAAATACTGCCCACAACA
This sequence comes from Pseudochromis fuscus, assembly GCA_900323345.1. Taxonomy (NCBI): domain Eukaryota; kingdom Metazoa; phylum Chordata; class Actinopteri; family Pseudochromidae; genus Pseudochromis; species Pseudochromis fuscus. The sequence goes on along the minus strand of OOFC01012527.1, from coordinate 22,207 downwards.
TGTGACCTTACAGTTTCATTTACACCTCCTGATATGTAGCCTACTGTTCTGTTATTTGAATCATCACCACCACACGTAAAGCACTTCCTGTACAGAACAAGGTGTTCTGTTGCTAAGATATCTGCAGTGTTACAGCAGGAACTGAACCCAACCGAACGCTGCTTCTACTAATTTACCGAGTTCAATAACAGGCGGTGGTGCTGACAAGTGCTCCACATATTCCAGCGAGAAAAGGTCAATGCTGCAGATAAAGTGTAGCAACACAATCGGACCGGCCTTTAATGTACAGTTATGGTAAATTATTTGTACACAAATGTGCAATTTTGTCTCCAACAATGATTCATGTTCAAAGAAACAGCTTTTTCCTTCTTCTGCAGAAGAGGCGCTTTGCTGTTTGACCTGCTCTCTTGTCGGCTATTTTGTGTCTGTACAAAACTCCTTTGCCAAACTGCTGAAGCAAATTGAGAGGAAACTGTTCCCAAAAAAAACCACATTAAGCCATTCAACAAGATTTCCCCTTGTTCTCTTGTAGCGTAAAGTATGACAGGAGCAATAGGCGGGAGGCGGCTGAGGCGAGACTTTAAAGCAACAATGATGTGGAGTCTGAAGTGATGCTGGGGACGATCTTCAGTGAGGCTCCCTGTCTTACACATACAATGGGGTGACACTTCAATTTCAGAGCGTACAAAGGCACAGAGGGACCCCAGGAGCGCCTCCGTGATGAGACCGGTGTGTAGAGATAAATCCAACCCGACACGATGCGGACACAGTATTAATGCCCATCGTGACAACATTATCAGCTGTTTGGATTTCCGAGCCGCCGATCGCTGGCAAATCCGAGTTTAAAAAATGAAGGGGGGGCATTAGCGTAGACAAAGTGCATCTTGGATGTAATTCAACTTATCAACAGGCAGTAGAAAATGATTCAACAGCGAGACTCCTTCAGGCTGCGTACGGTGCCAATTTGTCCAACCTAATTTATCCCTCTTGAGCTCTCCAAGGCAATTTGGAGAAAAGCTGCTGCAAAAGCAAAGCACTTTGGGAGGTGTGTGTGCAGCTCTGTGGATATTTTGCTCTGCAACTGATGGCTGCTGTGGGCGCTCGGAGCGAGATGAGCCTTATGAAAACATCCAAAGTCCAAAAATGTCTCAGGATGGATTGAGTATCTTTGCCACGGGCTACACTGTGTTTTGTCAGTTGAAGTGTTCTTCCTCACCAGTCAAGGACTTTACTCTCAGATGGCTATCATTAGCTGCTGCTGCTTTCATTAGTGTTGGTGTGGGCACAGAGGTCATTCTGTAAACAAGTTGATATTCGTTGTATTATTTATATCTACTGTATTTTCCAGACTATAAGTCGCTACTTTTTTCCGACGATTTGAACTTAAACACCGGTGTTTCTCATGTATCGGCGGCACGAAGCTCGTTGGCTTTTTACAAGCTAGCAAGCTCCGTGCCGGCGGTACGTTTAGCGTCGTCAAATCAGACCCGGTCAGAGCAGACCCCATGAAACTGTTCGAATAAATTCAATAGTAGCTTATAGACAGGTGTGCTCAATAGTCCAGAAAATACGGTACACTAATTGTTTTATTTCTTATTTAAGTATTTGGCCATTTCGGTGCAGCAGAAACAAACAGGAAGCATAACACTGACATTACAAATGGTATAGCAAACTGGGGTCAATTACAGGAAGTGGGTTTGGGGTGAAGGTGTGTTAACCCTGAGATGAGTAACATCAACTCTCTGAACTGTGCATAGAAATGGACGAAGCAACTAGGGCTCAAAAATGAGGCCAATGCAGAACTGCAAAAAAAGTGCAATACCAGTGACAGCCACTAGATGTCGGCTCCAAAAAACTTTGACTCCAAAAATGGTCACTTTCAATCATGAGATACTCAGTCAATACTTTATTTTTTCTCCAAGTCATTATGATGTCATTAGATAACGTCTAAGCTCTTCTTCTCAGAGATCTGGTGGGAGGAGTTAAAGGCGGGGCTAGTGTGATTGACAGGTGGTCCATCTGAAAATCATTTCATCGTTAAGTAGACATCAGGCTTCAAAAAGAGCAAGATTCAGGGGCGTCGCTAGCTTGATTGACAGGTGGTTTGGAGGCTCATTCACTGGTGAACTCCAGTCTCATGCACTTTGACCAGTGTCCTCAGGTTCAAGGGTCAGACCCGCCTCCTCGCTCCTCCCTTCATATCCAAATATGGTCACTTCTGGCTCCACAAACCAACACATTCAAACACCAAACTCCTGGCTTCAAACAGCAGGTGAAGTCGCAGCGACTCCGTCCACCTCTTACATTCAGTCTGTGGTGTAACTTCACACCTCGGCCTCCAGTTTACCTCATTAGTGTCTCTATTGATAGCAGACTTAAATACATAATATTGCTCCAGCTCTCCGGCCTTCTTGTTCATTCAGGAGACCTCTGCAACACAACTGACCTTTTCTGTTGACGGTGATATTTAATCACCCAACAGGGACTACGTTTCTAACCTAAAGTGCAAAGCTGCTTTAAATAATAATACATCAGCGTGCAGGAGATTGATGAACAGAGGCCTCGGTGGAGAAGTACTCGGACGCCCTCGTCATGAATGCTGTCAGTTACCGTCGGGTTTGTTTTGTAATTTTTGCTTATGCAGACACGTAGGTGTTCGGCTTCATTTGAATACGCTCCCACACTCTGTTGCTTTGTGCTGTTTATCTGCCCCCCATTCCCATTTTAACAGATCACTAAGGATACCACGTTCAAGCAGCCAGAGGCCCGTTTAATCCATTCACTCCAACATTTACAGGCAGGTGGAAGCAAAGCTGAAATCAGATGAAGTCGACTGTTGTACTCAAAATATTGGATTTCGGCGATTGATATTTTGCATTTTAACAAGTGTGAATGTGTGTGGTCGTTTGTTAGTCCGTGTCCAAGGATGTTAAAGCGTTCATGGTCAGCTCGGTTTCGTGAATAAGACTCGTAATTAACCTCAAGAACCAGCAAAAGTGAAAAAGGTAATGACCTTTTTGTGCGTGTGATACTGTTGAAAAGGGAAGGAGTGAATGGATGTTACAGGGTAAATGTTGCCCTGTTTTTACCATCTCATCTGAGGGGAGACTGTTTGATGTTAGAAAGAACAAGGGGGGAAATAAAAAGAGAGAAAGGGAAGTTGGGGGGAGGTAGATCTGGGATCATCCCACCAGTAGGAAGCACTTAGTTGAAAGAGCAGCAAACGAGGTCACTTAGTCTGCAACCACATCATCACCAGTGGGAATCCAACGACCGCCAATTACCACGCACACAAACATGTATCCACACACACACACACACACACACACACACACACACAGTAATTGCTCAGGCATGCTAATGGTCCCACTATCAGGATCTATTCTCTTCTCACTGTCAGCTGTGATTTATGGGTTTGTTTGTGATCTCTGCATGAAAAAAAATACAGAAACATTAGCTAATGCGCTAATATAACACACAGTAACACAAAAAGGCATCGCTGCTAAACTTGTACGTAAAGATGTGAATAAATATGAACAACATGCTAGCTCCGGTTAATGCTCCGATATGTTTTCACGTGTTTTTAATGCTTTTAGATCACATCAGTGGTCACATTGTTCACTTTGATGTTGCTAGCACCTAAAAAGTTACATTTTATATCAAATTATATTTACTTCCTGGTGAATAGTAAATAAATCATGTGACTTTAGTTATCTTGTACTGAGCAATTACAACCAATAGTATCATTCTATCCAACTTCCTGTTAGCGCCGCAGTTCAGATAACCACCAGAACATGATGACAGGGTCGTAGCAGCTGTAGCAGTAAACAACATGGTGACTACTCCAACAGGTGTCGTCACGTTAGCTCGTTGAATGGTTGGTAAATGGAGTACACATATATAGCGCTGTTTCGACGTTAGCTAAGGTCCCAAAGCGCTTTACAAGTATCTTCATTCACCCATTCACACACCGACGGCTACAGAGCTGCCGTGCCAGGCATTAGCTACCACTGGGAGGGTTCAGTGTCTTGCTCAAGGACACTTTGACATCTGGACAGGAGGCACCGGGGATTGAACCCATGATCTTACGATTCGTCCATCCACCCAATGAGCCGCCCTGGTTGGTTGGATTGTTAAAAATGTAGTTCCAGTTGAGGGAAAAATAAATGTATCTCTTCCTATGTCAGCCCCAATTCTTTTTTTGTTGTTATTCCATCTGAACCTATGATATAATAAGACGTACACTATAAATCCCAGTCCATTTACGAAGCAGCAGTTTACTGTAGAGTCATACAGTTTTGAAAAGAAGGAAGAAAACATTTTCGTTATGAGTTTTAGATGATTTTGTTTGTGCAAGTCAACATCCGACTTGAGCCACCATCGTGCAACAACCAATAAAATACCTGGAGACTGATCTGCAGTGTTGACCACATGTTTACATGAGTGAAAAAGGCATAATTCTGTTCATCAAGACCTACTGGTGAACTTTGTGTGCTGGACTAAATAAAGTTTGTGTTGTTTTCACTAAACTTTTAAATAGAGCGAGTGTGAGTTGGGATTTACACTGGATGCTAACGACATTTTTATAGCTTTTCATCAATTAAATTTTTTTATTTATTTCCCCCCAAACCATTTTTTTCCACTGCAGGGGGTTTTAAAACCTCTCCCCTCCCCTTACAAAGAAAACATCTCAGCTTTATGACTGAAACCAGTCCATCCAGGTTGATTCCTTGGGTGAGATTAAATCTTTGTGGAAGAGATTTGCATATTAACTTCAATAAGAAAATTCTTTGGAGTCCATTCTTCTTCTGTTTGCTCTAAACATGAATCGTTCAGTGTAAAATTCAATCAAATCTACTGGATCAAAGAAACTTCATCACTGCCTCTCCATCCCAGCCTCCTTCATCCAAAAAGTTTGGTTTTGACCATCAATATGATTTTTTTCTCATCATTTAAAAAGTTTTTAGCAAACAAAGCAACTAAATGTACTGATGCCTCTGTCCAAAGCATCAGTCCAGTTTTTTTTGGGGGGGGGGTGTATTTTGGACCATTTCACAGCTTAGAGAGATAAACTGGAAGTCATCTGCCACCACAAGTCATTCCCTTTGGATCAAAGATAGTCTTCATTATGCCGCCCTTCAACATATTCGATTTACTTTACAGAGGCTCCTCTTATGAAAGGGATTACCACATTTCATTAAACTTTAATCTGTGGAAAAGCTCTTCACCTTCACTCTGCCTGTGTAAAACCCCTGATGCCTGAACCGAGGCACTGACCACATCCACCTGCATCTGACTGAAGAGGCGGCTGATCCCCACAAATATAAGTAGTAACAGTTTTAGACCATTTGCAACACAATCATTATATTTACTTATTTTACCTTATAAGTTGAGGAGAATAGCCCAATTTTTTTCCCTTTTGCTTTTCGTGTAGATGTCTGATGATGTCTGAAGGCTCTCAGTCCAGGTCATGGTCATCCAAGTAATGCTGAGTCAGGGCTTCTGAACTTGGTTGAGGTCTTTCACTTCTCATCCAATAGGCTTCTTCAGTTCTGACTGAGGCCCCGCCCACACAAAAATGTAAACTATAATGTTTTAAAGCATTTCCCCCAAACCAGGAAGTACATGTACATCCACATGAAGACACAGAACATGCTGCAGTAAATCTGCCAGGCCTGTAGGTGGCGCTGTAACACTGCTACAGAAACACAGCAAAACAGGGAAGAAGACACGGAGCATGTGCATTAAACTCATGTGAGGTAAAAACAACACTTGTTGCTCACAGTAGTTGTACAGTTTCAGAAGATTTTGCTGTAAAAACCAAAACAAGTAGCTGCTGCAGTGCTAACGCAACGGGGCTACGGCAGCATCGTTTCAGGGGAAAGCGTAAAGGCCATCCACATGGCGACGGGTGGCATCCGTGGGTGGCATCTTCCCTCTGGGACCTGTTTTCAGAAATGATCGAATTCGGCTCCCAAATCGTTGTCTCCGTGTGGACGCAAGGCGTAAAACGCTAAAAAAAAATGAACCGTTTACACTGCAATGCGTCTCCGTGTAGACGGTGCCTTCAAGGACCAGTGGTGAGATGTTCCCCTGAGGTTAAATGTTGATGTTGATGAGATGACAGCGTTGTAGAAATGTGATGTCATAGACACCCCCCCCTCCTCTGTTCAGGGATGGTTTCTCCTACTTTCACATCAATGGCTTCCTCCAATCCTAAACATGTGCATTGGTGTCTTCAGAGGTGTCCTATTACAGGTGGAGGTGGACTGCAGTATCTGGACTGGAGGTGTTGGGGCTCCTTGTATAAGGGTTGTATTGTTTCCCCAGTGTAGGGGACTGAGTACACCCAGTACACCCAGTACAGTACAGTACAGTACAGTACAGTACAAGCTGGATTCATTCTGCCTCTCATTTGTTTTTATAAGTGTTCAAATATTGTACAGCAGATGCACAATATATTGTAAACCTTGAACAGTTTATTTCTCAGTCTCTCTGGAGAAACCTCTCTCCACCTGAACGTCCTTCTCCATTTTTGTTTTTATTAAATGAAGGAATCACAGAGACGACTCTCTCTCTCGTCTCAGCTTGTCCTTGTACTTCATCAAAAGCTAGTGTCACAGACACTTTGTTTCCATTATGAAATCTTCAAAAGTCTTGGAAATGAAACAATGACATCTCTCTCTCAGTCAGTGCATCATGAAACCCTCCGCTCTGCCTCACTCAGAGTCAACTCGACTACAGTGGTTTTTCCAGCCTAATGTTCATCCTGTTTCCTTGTCGGTTTGTTGTGACAATAATCAGAAAAACTCTGAATCACCCAACAAAACATTCACACCATCAATCCATACAGGCGTTAAGTCAATCCTTTGATTATTCAATCATTTATTCATGGAGGTTTCAGCATCTTAAAGACGCCGAGAGGCATGTGTGTGTATTTTTAGACCATGTCATGGAAAGTGTAGAGAATAGATTGACTTATGTAGATGAGATCATGCATATTTCACATCTGCTGGCAAATCAGAGCAGCGCACTCGACTTTGAGCTCCCCCGTTGCTTTCAGCTGTCCACCAAAGCTGGCAAACTTAACTAGATAAAGCCGGGCCCGGAGGGACGGGCTGCCGGTCGACAGAAGGAGCCCCTGAATAAAACAGGGAGTGTAAGAAATCCTCAGTGGGAGGTGGGGCTGGCTGGTGGAGGAGCTGTGTGAGCTTTATGTACACACTGGCTGTTTGAACAGGGTCTTCTCAGGGGAGCACCGGTTTATTCTGCACCCACTAACCTTGTTAGGAGGAACTTGAAAGCTGGATTATTAATGCTGAAAAACTTGGACAGCTGCTTAACAGTAAATCCCACTGATGCATGAAGGTACTAAATGGTCCAAAGAAAAACAAACACCTTTAAGCTTCACTGTCCTGAAAAGTACCAACAGGAAAAGACTCAGACTGCAGCGTGGTACTGTCACACACTTTATACTAAGATCAAAGGGTGATTGTTTTTTTTTTTTCCCATTGATGCTTTTAATTCGTGATGAGTAACTGTCATGTTTGCTGTCAGTTAACTTCCTGTCTTGTCTTTTTGTGTTGTGCTTCCTGTTTTATTTTGAAGATCATTAACTGTCGAAAGGTTTTACTTCCTGCCCTCGTCCCGTCACACCCGTCCTGATTGTCTTTCCCAGTTTCTGCCAATCACCTCCACATTACACAGTGTATTTAACCTCGTTTTCTTGTTGTCAGTTCGTTGATGGTTTTTGTGTCATGTTCTAGTCTTTCTAGTTTTTGTCGTAGTTTCAAGTATTGATATTCTGCCTGGTTTTTGACGTTGCCTTCTGCCTTGTGTTTTGGATACTTCTGCCTGCCCTGACTGCCTAGCACATGTTTTACCTATAAATTTTGATTAACTGATCACATATCAGTAGAAACAGAGCTACCATGAAGGGTACAAGCAATCGTCAGGGTTCAGTGTCTTAATAAAGGACACAAACATGTTGACACAAGGAAGCTGGTAATCAAAAGACCAACCATATGATTTGTGGAGATGTTTCACCTTCACAGGGTGTTTGGGAGCAACATTACAGAAACAGTCTATGGTAATAAAAGGACAGAAGTTTTACCAAAGGCAGAAGAAAGTGGTTGGTACCAGTGTTTTGTCCCATCTTGATGGATTTTGTTGTTTATCAGCTGGAGATCAGATGTGGATTATATCATGGTGGAGCTTTATGCAGGTTTAAGAGGTTTCTGCAGTAAGTCTCAATCTTTTTACATCATCTCTGTTTATTTGTACATCATTTCATGTTTTCAGTAGATGCTTCGTTTCGTCACTTCATCGTCTTCCACTTCGTCCTGAGGGTCTGGGTTGTGGGGGCAGCAGCCTCAGCAGAGAGGCCCAGACAGTCCTCTCCCCAGCCACTTCCACCAGGTCTTCTGGGGGGACCCTGAGGTGTTCCCAGTCCAGCTGACAGATGTAATCCCTCCAGTGTCTCCTGGGTCAGCCCCGAGGTCTCCTCCCAGTTTGATATGCCTACAACACTTCCCCAGGGAGGAGTCCGGGGGCATCCTCACCAGATGCCAGAACCACCTCAGCTGGGTCCACTGGACATAGAGGAGCAGCAGCTCTACTCTAAGTCCTTGACTGAGCTCCTCATCCTGTCTCTATGACTGAGCCACCCTGTGGAGGAAACTCATTTCGGCCACGATATTCACGAACTTGTTCTTTCGGTCATTACCCAGAGCTCATGACCATAGGTGAAGGTTGAGGGAACGTAGATCAACCTGTAAATCGAGAGGTTCACCTTCCGGCTCAGGTCCTACTTCACCACGACAGACTGAGTTAACATCCACATCACTGTGGACACCGTCCCAATCCACCTGTCAACCTCCTTGTTACCCTCACTCATGAACAAGATCCAGAGATGCTTAAACTCATCCACCTGAGGGACGACCTCCCCCCAATCCACCTTTTTCCAGCTGAGAACCATGGCCTCAGACTTGGAGGTGCTGATCTTCATCCCAGCCGCTTCACACTCGGCTCCAGTGAGAGCTGAAGGTCGCTGTCCATTGGCGGTAAGAGGACCACATCATCCGCAAACAGCAGAGACGAGATCTGCTTCTCCACAGACGTTACATGAAATTGTTACGATCTGTAAAAATTCAGTCTGTGGCCCTCTGAATACCGTGACCTGATGCTATTCAGGCAGCTCAGCTTCAGTGAGTCCTGTACTACCAGTATTAAAAGTGCAGTTGGTAATTCTTGACCAGAATGTGAGAGTAGGTTTTCACAAGTTGAGTGCTGAATCAGCAGCTTGTATAACCCTCAAATGTTTACAATCTATTTTTAAGTTTCTGCTCCATTTTCTTCTTTTGCTGCGTCATCTTACTATTGATGCTGTTGTGTCCCAGTTTCTCCATGGAAACCACACCAGCTTCTTCTTATCTGTGCAACAACAAACAGGGAAGCACTGAGACGGGGGAGCAGACTGGTGGAGAGGACTGAAGTGTTAAGCTGCTGCAGCACGACTCGCCCTCCTCTCTCCATCCATGACCTTTCCCTGTGGATCTGCGATGACCAGCGCAGCAGACCTGGAGCCAAAGTGGGAGGATGGGGTCAAAGTTCAAACGCCAACAAAGGCATGAAACTCTGGAGGTGGCAGCAGCAGTGAGAGGAGTTTAAAAAATAGTCAGCGAACATGTCAGCTATTGGTTTGTGTTTTGAATCCAGGCATTTGCTATTTGTACATCACCTTGTTTTTAAAGCCAGAAGTGACCATATTTGGATGTGAAGGGAGGAGTGAGGAGGCGGGTCTGACCCCAGAACCTGAGGTCACTGCCACGTGTGAATGACACTGGAGTTCAACGCTGGTCCCACTGGAGAGCAGAGCTGTCGATCAAACTAACCCCGCTCCTAAATCTTCTTGAAGACTTATATCTCCTTGATGATGTAATGATTTTCAGATGGACCACCTGTCAATCAGACTGACCCCGCCCCTAACTCCTCCCACCAGATCTCCGAGGAGAAGAGTTGATTTAATGACATCAGAATGACTTGTGGAAAAAATGTACTGACTGAATATTTCAGGATTGAATATGAGGATTTTTGAATGGAAGTAAGTTGAAGGCAGCACCTAGTGGTTGGTGGTGGTATTGCGCTTTTGCACTGACCTAATTTTTGAGACATCAACAGTTTATTTTATGACACAGTAGCTAATTAAAATCCACCTGTGGTCTCTGTTCTTGGTTAAATTCACATTTTGTTAATTCTCATGTCAGTTTCACTTTATATTAATCGCTCCCTTTTAAACATATTCAAAACAGTCAAATACTTAAGAGACAATAGTTTGATTACCGATCTGTCAGGACGTATGTTAATGATCCTCACATCCCAATCCAAGGTCTTCCTGTGTTACAAACTTCAATAGTTCAATGGTTAATGTGGCTACTCTGGTCTTCATGCTCTGTACTGATGTCCACGTATCTTTATTCCTTGTTAAAGGTCGTGGTAGTTACTGAACACCGTGAAAACTAAAATAAACAATATACTATTCGTCACACTCACATTTACAACATGAACAAAATCACGCATTTCAGCAAATAAGCAATAAAAGAGTCACAAAATAAAGTTTACCGTGTGCGCCTGTTAGACCAGCAGTAGAATAATATAAAGCCGATGCACTTCCGTCTGTCCCGTCTTTTTCGCGCTATTTGCCTTTCCGGGTCACATGCACTTCCGGGTTTTGCCATCATGTAAATTATCATTTTTTTTAAACAATTAAGTTTACAAATAAAGTAAACATATTAAGCTACAGTTTCATGTCACTCATCACCCCAAATAACCATGAAATATCACAGAAAATCAACAAACGAAATCGCGTACGTTCGGTTGTCATGGCAACCTGTACACAACACATAGCGACCGCTACAGTGAAATACAATAAACTACAACATATTGTCTGCAGCTGATGATTAGTTGTATGAATCTCAGCATTTATTCTGTCACAGAATAAACCTTCAAATCAGACCAGTTTAAATTTCTCCAAACATTTATAAAATGTAATAGTGTTGACCCACAGCGTTGAAACCAATCAGCTGTTAGATCAGGTGAGAGGCAGACGTTTGGGCTGTGATTGGTTCTGGCTCAAACAAAGCTTGTGAATACACAGGAGAGGCTGATGATGCTGAGGAGTGATCAGGTGGAGGAGCAGGTGGGGAAAGGAGGACAAGTGGGACGGGTGAAAGGAGGCGCACCAGGTGTGAGAGAAAGAGGGAATAAATAACAGGAGACGGTGAACGACAAGATGCAAAAATCAAGATCCATCCGTCCTCTGTCCCTGTCCCAGCTTTCCATAACATCCTCATGAAGTCCACATTAAAACACAAGAATACAAACTAAAAGCTGATGGTCTGGATGGTGCATACAGACAGTATTTCCACAGGTTTGAAGAGAGGAAATAAAAAACATGAACAATTGCTTTGTCCTTTTTCCTGAGTGTCCCTGGGAGCTGTGACTGTGGGGACCCAGCATGCACTGCACTGAGACACTGGACCTGCAGATGAATGACATTCAGCTGACATCAATTTTTAATGCATGTGCCTTTCCTGCTGTGGCATGTCAAAGTGTCTCTGGAAATATATACTGTACTGCAACATTTTATACATTTGAATTTGAGCAGATACCTGAAGCTTGGTGATGTTTTTCTGCAGTAGATGTGCAGGTGCATGGGAGGACATGTGTGAAATACAGAGGAGCAGCGTCTTGAACAAACTTAACTCGGTGCCTCACACCTGTGCAGAATTAAAGGCTTTTACACCCACACAGGGTGTAGCCAGTCATTCACTGCTGCTCCTGATGAGAGGATCTTCTCAGGACTGAACACCTGAGAGTTTAATGTTGGGGAACCTCCTAGACAGCTGTCACTTCACCTCCTCCTCCCTCCTCATCACTTCACCTCCTCTCCTCCCTCCTCATCACTTCACCTCCTCTCCTCCCTCCTCATCACTTCACCTCCTCTCCTCCCTCCACATCACTTCACCTCCCTCCACATCACTTCACCTCCCTCCTCATCACTTCACCTCCCTCCTCATCACTTCACCTCCTCTCCTCCCTCCACATCACTTCACCTCCCTCCACATCACTTCACCTCCCTCCTCATCACTTCACCTCCCTCCTCATCACTTCACCTCCCTCCTCATCACTTCACCTCCTCTCCTCCCTCCACATCACTTCACCTCCCTCCTCATCACTTCACCTCCCTCCTCATCACTTCACCTCCCTCCTCATCACTTCACCTCCTCTCCTCCCTCCTCATCACTTCACCTCCTCTCCTCCCTCCTCATCACTTCACCTCCCTCCTCATCACTTCACCTCCTCTCCTCCCTCCTCATCACTTCACCTCCCTCCTCATCACTTCACCTCCCTCCTCATCACTTCACCTCCCTCCTCATCACTTCACCTCCCTCCTCATCACTTCACCTCCTCTCCTCCCTCCACATCACTTCACCTCCTCCTCCCTCCTCATCACTTCACCTCCCTCCTCATCACTTCACCTCCTCTCCTCCCTCCTCATCACTTCACCTCCCTCCCCCCTCCAGTCAGTGGTCCATGGATGTGAAAGGTCAGAGGAATTACTGGACCACATGTGGTCGCTAACTGCTTCAGCTTTACTGTGACATCACATGTCTGCACACAGCAGCTGCACAATGAAGAAATCTGTATGGAAAAGAAACCAGGTGTCAAATTACTGAAAAATAATGTAACACTTTGTTTCTGCACCATCTCTGTGATATTTTGAGAGTTTAAGAAAAGAAAAACTCTGTAGCAACACACATGCAACACATAAAAGTACAAAACAATGTTTTGTTTTAAAGGTTACATTTTAGAAAAAGTATCAAACTTGAATTTAATCAGTTTTATTCAATAGATATTTGAATAATCTTGTGATTGCATTTTAGAAAAATGGAAAAACTTTACATCAGATGTCATTTAAAAAAAAACCCCAAAAAAACAAATCGGTAGAAATATTTTTTAAACTGTTCTTGAAACAAAACTACATGTGTTACTGTGTCACTTTGTTACTTTACATTCAGTTTATGCTCAGACACAGTTGTTGACTGAGTCTTAGAGTAAATGATGGATGTTGGTTTGTTGCAGTGTTCGCTCGCTGCTCCCTCTCGTCTCCTCTTCCTCAGTCATGTATGAGCAGACTGATGATGTATTTATACATGTGCATGTGTTTCTGCTGCTGTCTGGTAACCACTCCTCCTCTCTG
>OOFC01012525.1:5582-25335 GCA_900323345.1 Pseudochromis fuscus | reverse complement strand
GGGAGTTTTGTTACCTGATCAACCAGGCCCAACACGCTTTGAAAGAATACTTTACAAAGACGTGAGGGCCTGGAGCTGCACCGCTGTCTCTCATTTCGAGGGCGGGCTTAGCAAGCTGAGAGGGAACCAATCACAGAAGTCGAATGTGACGCACAAAGTGTGAGACGCTCGCGCGTGTAGCCGCAACACGAAAACAAACGAGTGGAGCTATGGCAAACGGAGGAGAGAGGACTAACATTAATGACAGCTGTCGATTTTGTTCTTAAAAATTTATGGATACGAGGTGTCATTACACACTCGGTTCAGATAGACCGAAGCAAGAGCAAACACTCGAACGGCAGCCATGTCCGACATTTTCAATGTTTTGATTCGGGAGAAGCTTGTTCCGGCTTCTGAGTATGACGCGTCAACAACAGGGGCATGTAATTGGTCCGTCCCAAAGTTTGCTCATGAAAAGACTGGCAATGCCTCCGGTGCCAGACCCTTCTGCATTCGAACAGAATGTAGGAGGGTCTGATTGGCCAGGCTAATAATGATGTGCTATGTCACTATACTGTTTTTGCAACAAGCTACCTATAAGATGTAGTTAATACTAGCCCCATTGCCATTTCTAACAGTGATCTGTGGTGACCCTTTGGGCTTCTGGACCCGGCTGTTTGTCTTAATATACTAAACTCTATATCGAGCCAATAATTTGAGTGTACCGTGGTAAACTTAAGTCATAAGAAGTTGACATGACATTTTACAGGATGGCTTGGTGAGTAATGAATCTTTCAGTGGAACATTGCACCCTGTGAAACTCAGAGAATGTCACAGATTCAACACATGCATTTAGCAAGAATATTTATATGTACTATTTTGATGTAATTAATACTCAGTGCTTTACATAGTAAGGTCTAAGACTTACAGTGTTACCAATAATAAAAGAGAAGACCCATCCGACCACCCACCCACCCCCCGACACCCCCAATCAAGACTGAGGGACCAAGACTTTTTGAAAATAAGATACTGGCTGAGTTCCAAGTGGACTCTGGTGCACGTTGTGTTGGGGCTGACAGATTGTGTGCACAATGTTTTGTGAAAGTAGTTCTGCAACTTTAACATGAATTTAACAATATGCTAATTAAAATCCATCAATCATTTAGTAGCCATGGAAACTTGTATACACACACACACACACACACACACACACACAGATTTTACACAGATGACATAAATCTTTAAGGGTGTTTGAGGAACAGGTACAGTTCTTCTACAATGCTATCTACAATGATTATACTTTAACAATAAAAGAAATCCATTGCAGATTGTGGTAATAAGTTACAGCCTCACTTTTTTTCCTGCACTCAGTAAAATGTTAGCAGAACTACAGCCTGAGGATAGTTTTTTGGCATTAGGAGATTACTTTAATTTGCAAAGAAATTTATTGGAACCTTTTTTGTGCAGTTCTTGCCACACTGCTAATGATGTTTTTGATCTCATAGATTGAAAAGCATTGAAGAGAAAATGATAAACAATTACATTGTCAGGAAACCGTAATTATTTTGATTAATGGGAAGAAAATTTGCATAGTTGCATAAAGGAAAGTGGATACGACTGACATCCTCTTAGATTTAGATTTGGACGTGTTTGACATGAAAAAATAGCTCAAGGAAAAAAATCACGACACTGCCAAAGATAAAAACAAAAGCAATAATTAGATTCAAGCTGCACTGGCAAAGTGCAAAAAGTTTCAACCCCTAATATGCTTGAATCCCTGAATACAATGAAACAATGTGGTGGAGCGGCTCTGTGCATACAGTGGCAGATCAGAACTCATAGTCGCTCTGCAAAGCTGCTGTATGAAGCGATAAAATCCAAATCTCCGCAAAGCCTTTATGGCAGGGACGAGCAGAGGTTGGCAGAGTGTCAGGACATCCTGGGTGGCACCTTTTCTGTGGGAGGCGGATCACCTGAAACACACGTGTATGATATGTAAAGTCTGTCTTTTGTCCTGTTTGGTGATTCCATTTACATGTCACCTAAATAAAAGGAGAAGATGGTCATTGTGTTGTCCTCATATAAACGCACTGGCAAACACACACAGTGAATGGTGTGAGTTACAGTATCTGTTGAATGAATGGTTCAGCTGAGGCTGAAAAGATGTTGCTTGCAGCAAATATTGCAAACAATGAGTTTATGCGAATAAAGCCGGATTTGGGTGGAAGTGAGTAAGGCGAGACAGACAGGGTGTGGAGTGATTATGAGAGTGTGTGTGTGTGTGTGCACGCGTGCATGTACAAATATAGATGTGTGTGGCATGTGCATATGTTCATTCTGTGTTCCATGCACGTGTTCTGTGTGTGGAAGCGGGTGTCAGTGTGTGTGTGTCTTAGATAATTAACCATCCACAGAAGCGTGTCATTCCTCTATTGTGTGTCAGAGCGGACTGCAGGGGTCCTGAGGAGGAGCGGAAATGCTGATTTAGTCTCACATTAGTCCATGGGCTCCACTCTTTCCTCGCTTTTCCTTTTGATTAGACCAGCATCCTGCTCGGACGTGCGGGGGCTCCATTTAGAACTACCTCCCGAATGTTACCTTCATACCACCTGCCAAGCAAGCTCAGTGACACACACACACACACACACGCAATCAACATCAACCTACTATATCCACCACCCATTAACTCTACCACCAGCAGACTGCTGGCTGGCGAGGCAAGGTGGCCTTTTCCAGAGGAATTCTTAGAGTGGATTTTTTTTCTTGTAGATATTCCACGCCGCTTTGCGCCCTCAGATTTCACGCTGCAACATTAACACGAGCTGACACACTGGATTAAAGGCAGACAGCTGGAATGCCCGGGCCCTTTGTGCAGCGTGGACCTCAGCCAAGAGCCTTCGCTCTGAGGCCAAGAGAGACCTGGGAAAGAGAGCCTTCCTTGGAAATAAACACAAAACTGGCCAAGAGGGTGGAATGTACCTGACGGAGTAAATCCTTCACTGGGCTGGCTCTGTCTGGCCTGGGCTGCTCGGGGTCGGTCAGGTGTATATGAAAGAGGTCTCTGAGTTATGCTGGAGGGCAAGAAGAGGAAGAGTCTAATGGGAAACAGGGCTTAAAATCAAAAGCTTGTCCCACCTGTTCAGGCAGTATGTGACCTATAACTATGTTTTTTGAGTGAGCTCACTGTTTACACTTAATTTAGTCTTAATTTATTATTATTCCTATTAACAAGAATGTGAATTATGAGAAAAAGACACAAGCTGAAAAGTGGCTGATGCTGCTGTGCATCTTTCAGTATGTTGGAAGCGTAAAGAGCAAAAGATAATGAAGATATTTATTTCAGTAGTAACAGTTCACTTCATTGCAAATAGAGAGATAGAGACAACCACCCTCAATTCAATGCTGTTAAATTTTATTTGTCTAGTACAAAACCACAATAAATCCCTCTCAGGGCACTTTACATGGTCAGATTAAGGCATTGCCATGTTATTGATATGTGTGGAATCAGTACATCTTTGTCTGGGAACAGTACAGTAGCCACTGCTTAAATCCTCATAGTCACCAGTCAAAGTTATTCACTCTCACTGTACAAGAGTCACTGGTTAAACTTCCATCTGCTGTAATCACTGGTTATATTTTCTCCCTCTCATGTCCAATAGTCCTGTTATGGATACAATCCCTTCTATCATGTACAATATTCCTGTTACATTGTTACATTGTCTTTGTAATGTGTAATATATATTGTAATATATATATAATGGTGATGCATGGTGATAATTTTTGAAAGAGAATAATGATGACTGTGCACGAACAATACATCAATAACTACCCAATTTTACACTGGATGAAAGTGAAAATATAACAAATACGTGTCAAAAAGAACAGACTGTTGAATTTCACAAATCATGTTTTCAGGGGAGTGGATGTCTGAGAGGGACCTGTAGATTTCACAACTTGTTTACGATACTTTCCATTCAGCAAAAATAAACTATAGGTTAGCAACCATCAAAGACAAACACCTAAAAGTGTACAAATAAGGACAGTGAGCCAAAGCTGGTCTTACATAAATGTCCACCAAGCAACCACTGTGGTAACAATACTCAATACTTGCATAAACTACTGCTTCTAATATTAGCTAAGATTAGACACTATCAGCTGTTGATATCACTACACTAGACCAGCTAAAGCTGCGATCAGACCAGAAAGTGAGTGTGAATATGAGTCCTTGGGAAAGAGCTGCTGGATGCTTGGTGACATAGTGACTACTGTCAGGGTTGCTAATCCAAACACAATAGCTCCATCAGTCATCTAATGACCTTGGACCATGGGTGGGAACTGGAGTTATTAAGATTAGGTATGAATTTATAGACACCTTACTTACATTTAAGGAGTGTTTTTTTTCTTTGTTAGTTTTTTGGGTTTTTGCAGATGAAAAGAAGGGTGTTGGCAACACCAAGCAGAAACTTTACTACATTAGGCAGCAACCTCCAGGGCAGAAAAGCCCACACAGAACTGCAAAAACCTGCATTTGCTCCAACGGCCACTTCAGGCTTCAAAAGTGAGTAAGTCCATGGTAAAAAGTCCAACTTCACAGCAGAAAAAACACGTGAAGTTTTACATTCATGACAACTGTACCGAGGGTCAGTGTTTATATAACTCACCTGTTTCCCCTGGTTTGAGGGGCTGTCATAGGAAACTATGCGCCTTCCTCTTGTTGCAATATCCAAGCCTATGCCTAGCCCATGTCCATCCTTTAGTGCACACACACACACACACACACACACACACACACACACACACGTAGATTAGTAAATAGACTGTACTTATATAGCACTTTTTCACTTTTGCTTAGGTCTCAAGGTGCTTTACATCTGCCTCACAATTTACCTATTCACACACACACTCACACACCAATGCAAACACAACTACCATGCAAGGGTGAGTCTAGCATCTGATCTTATAATAAAAGACTGACCGTTACCATCAAATTTTGTCAGTTTGACTATTTCTTAATGCAAAATTGTCATCATTTTATTATGATTTTTGTGGCTTCACTTTGGAGACTGTGTCTATTGCAATGATTCTACTGAAAAAAATGTTGGAGTCTGGTTTTCAGGCCAGTAGCAGCAAAACCCTCGAAGGTACTGAAGTACAGTTTAGAGCATTATAAGTTTTCAACTTTCAACATGTTTGTTGGGAAAAAATGTGCTTCTTGTTTCACAAGTTTTATAGTGGTGGCTTCAAACACTGGCAATGCCATACAATTATGAATCATAAACTCTCATGTTCTTCAGTGTAGGTATCAGGGTTCAGAAAACTCCACAGAATAACTGCAAATATGAAAACAGTTCATTTTCAAACATGATACTACTGAAGCACAGTCCTTAATGAGATTCACCCAAATGGCAGTTTAAAAAGTGAGGAATGAGACGGAGACAGAGAGGGAGAGAGGGAGAGAGGGAGAGCGACACTGGCTTGTTGAAGGTCTCCATGGTAACGGAACAGTCTAGTCACACCTCATTACGGCGAGCCGAGTGTTTGTATTGGCCGGCTAGTTCCGGAATGTATTCTCCCCATGCTAATAGCCTTCAGATGCCATCGGCTCATTGCGCTCAGCAATGTCACCCAACTTGCCCAAACACACACACACACACACACACACACACACGCGCGCGCACACACATATTTGTGTAGCTATATTTGTGGGGACAAAAATCATTCCTAAGCCACTTACCCAATTAATAACTAATTAACTAACCCCAACACTTACTCTAACCATCATGTAAACCTGATTCTAACCTTCACTGGCCAAAAGGCCCTTACTTCGATGGTTGATAGCTTAAGCTGGTCCTCATAAAAACAGTTGTACAAGCTCACATACACACATAGACACAAATACACAAAGGCGGGGAGAACAGAGAACTGGCAGTTTTATGGCTTCAAATATTTCCCCCCGGAGATCTGTCTGAATAGATAACATAATCATTCCTAAAGTACTGCTGGCTGGCACAACTGGCTACATTCAATCCACTAAGCTCTCCCCTGGTTCATGGGCGTGTGCATGTGTGTGTCCATGTGCCCTCATACATCCTGCATACTGTGTGCTTTCCTTAAGATTTCATACAATATTTCATGACTGTCCACAACAGTATAAAAGCACACCAACCTTTACCTCATTTATTAAGTTCCCATCCCACTTTAAATTATGACTATGCTGCATACATATACAGACCCATTATTGGTACAGTTTGAGGGACCACTCATGTTGCCAAAATAATACTGAAAACCTCAAAATGTTCCAAAGAACAAATGACAAACAATCACCAAAAGGAAACATTATGTTTCAGACCGACATCATGATCACTAATAGTAAATAACCCTTGCATTTTGGAACATAATACAGGAAACTTGACGTCCTACCTGTCCACCACAATGCATGATGGGAAATACAGGCCAATCATCCCAACAGAATATTTGTTTCAGTTCATGGTGACTTGTCCAGTGCCCTCATAAAAAAATGCTTGGCAGTGGGACCAGCACCAGCATAACTTGTCTTGGACTGTGACGCTTGGCAGTCATTGATGTCACTCAGGAGCTTAGCAGCTTCTAGATCTAGTACAGTCTGGTAATGTAATGTAATGTAATGTAATGTTCCTGCCTTAATTGGCAGTGGCAATTATCCAAAATGTTTCACTCACTTAATGTCACTCACTTAATGACACGGTGCTTCTGGATAATGTAAGTTATTGCTACCTGGCTGATGTAAACAGGATCACAGCAGTAATGCCAAATTTGTGGGATTCAACCTGTCAATCAATCTGCCTTCAATATTATATAGATATACACACATACACTTAACAATAAATCTTAACACTTATCTTTTAATCGATTTTGCTGCTGATATTAGCCTCTAGATACAAAAAGTTAATCAGCATCAGCTCCCACCATATTGTTTATTTGCTGCTGAATGCTATAGTGCATGTGCAACTCTCAGAGTGAAGAGGAAGTAAGAGCAATTCCTCACTATGTTGGAAAAAGCGTCTAGCGACAATAGTCAACAAGTCAGTTCCTTGGCAGCTACATTTATTATCATTTTTTTGTTTACAGTGTTGACTAATTGTTGCACCCTTGATTGTCCCAAAAACTTGACACAGTCATGTTTATATTACTCTCCTTTTTTTCTTGTAAATATTTGATTTGCAGTACACTGTGAAAATAAAAAGCTGAAGAAAATTCTAAATTCAAGACAACTTACTGCACTACATCTTTGAGTTTTGAGGCCAACTCAAACTCAAGACATTTTTAAGAAAACTCTTTATTTGAGCCAACAAACTGTTTTAAGCTGCGATAACCTCTCTTGATATTTTGTAAATTAAAGTTTCTTTTTCAAAACTAGAATTTTAAAACAATTAAAGTTGTGAAAACAAATTAATTTTTGTTGAGAAAATTGGTCTTTTTTGTGTATTAAAACTTTATATTTTGTAGGGTTGATACCTTTCAGTTGGGTAGTCGATTAGTTAGTTTGGTCAATTTATTGCATGTATCACTTTGACACATGGCACAAGCTCAAGTAGTGCTTTCATTTGTAAAGCATAAGGTTGTGCACATTGAAACAAATGATTTCTAATGAAACAGCATTTTGTGAGTAACTTCCACATTGTGACATATTTCCAACAAAAACGGGAATGTAAGGGGGACAAAATGTTTGAAGCAATTTGACTGGACCATTGAAAAGTGGGCCGTACGTTGGTCCCTGCTAACAAGTGTGGTGACAAGGATGCTGAAGGTCGACTGACCCATTAGATGGCATTGAATGATCTCAGTGGTAACATAGTCCTCTAATCAGTTCGATCAAAACAAGTGGATGTAATGACGTTGTTGGTCACGATCAGAAATGTCATCTTAAAAGATTAAAAAGACATTTTTCATTTCAGGTGGATGGTAGGCTGATTAAAAGCTAACTGTATCCAGTTCTGTCAATAAATAATTGAACTAATAAAATGAAATGGATACTTGAGATTGAGATTCACCTGAATTCAGCCTTAGCCTCAACTGAGATGAACTGGACCTCGACTGGAAAAGTGAGGGAGAGCAGGCGGCAGCAGCAGGGGGCGTTTCAGTTGGACTCTTTCCAGTGTGTACAAAAAGATCTGATCCCAATTTATCCCAAAAGCATCAGTGCTGTGGTTAGCTCATTTGTTAGGGCTCATTTTTTTTTATTTTATTTGATTGATACCTTCTCTTTTTTTTAAATACAAGTGCTTTAATGCCAATGTTTTCTTTCTGTTTTTCCACCATGAACTATGACTGTTCTGCCTCCATATATAAAATAGCCTCATGTGATAAGACAAATAAATGTACGAACATAAATTTAAAGCATAATTAGATAGATAGAGATAGATAGATGGATACTTTATTAATCCCTTGGGAAATCCCTCAGGGAAATTGAATTACCTCATTAACTGTATTTGACTGATCAATGGTGTCATATTATTTGACACAATCTGAATTGAATATGAAAGTTATGTTATCAGCAATAACCCAAACAAAATCACACTGATAATAATAGTTGATTTAGATAAAAAAAAAATAGTGTATATTCATTTAAATGAATGATATTTCCCATAGACTGTATATAAAAGCTGCCAGTGACATTACTCAGTGGTTCATGGACTGGAAGCCTCGAGTTTTTCTGGAAGCTATTTGTTAGAGCCAGAGGGGACCACATATGAATAAGAGGGAGGAATGAAGCTGTGGATGTGATGACAGCTAGCACCATTCTGGACATTAGACTGGATAAAAAAATTGACTTAGTCACCGGGTCTCAAAAGTGAAGACAATGCAGAAATGCCAACAAGCACAATATCACCAATGGCCACTAGATGCTGGCTCCAAAAACCTCCAAGCTCCACTTGACCTCAATGTGAAAATCATCATTTTCAATTTCAGTCCACAAACCAACAGGGTGATGTCATGATACAAGAGATGAAGCAAGCTAACCTGGCATTACGCATAAGAGTGTAGCTGTTTTGACTGACAGGAGACTCCACCCATTCCCTGTATAACTGCAAGAATTAAAACAATTTCAACAAATGAGTTCTATCAAAATTCCTCTCTGTACATACATTTTCATGGATGGAGACATTAGCCACAGCGAGCAAAGCTGTTCTTTGTTTTGTGTTTTGATCTATCTATCTATCTATCTATCTATCTATCTATTTATCTGGGGTTTTTTTTGTTGCCCCCGCAGGTACCTTCCCCCGATGCAGGACTGTGGGACCGTGAATAGAGAAGCGGGCTGTGTGTGAGAAAGTGACACTGTGTGCAGTGATGCTCGACGCTATGTTCCTCTGGGACTTCACAGGGATTTAGTTTTCCCCTGGCAACTCCAAAGTCCGGCCCCTGCCCTGCTAATCTGCACAGCATATGGCTACTTCACTTTAAGAAAATATCTGGGAGCCTTCATGCAAAAGAAGATAGCTGTGGCTGGGCTCAGCATGGCAGCAGAGTGAAGAGGGTGGAGGCAGAGACGGGATGAGAAGTGGGGAGGTGAGTGCAAAGAAAAAAATAAAGGAGGGAGAGCGGGAAAGGGCAGCACAGAGAGAGACAGAAAAAAGAGAAGTGAAACAAGGAGGAGGAAGTGTATGAATGGCAAGAGTGAAGAAAAGGATGTTTTTCTTTTTTTTGAGTCATTAAGGGGCCAAAGCAAGGCGAGCCACAGTTGTTGGTGGGGGACTGAGGGAGGGCTGGATGCTAGCAGACAGCATTACTAAGTGTCTGGACTGCACAATAACACAAAATCATCTTTGAGCTTTCATTTTCCAATTACACTGAGCTGCATGACTGATTAAAATAAGCTGAATGATGAAGTATAAGGTTTTGAGCTGCATTCGCTGCTATGAAAGAGCTACCAAATAGTGTAATTAAAGAGATGGAGATGTTGTGTTTTTTTGTACAGCGGTTGTATTGTGGATGAGGCTTTATCTTAGGTATCGTCGGTCCATTGGAGAGGTTTCACACTATTCTGCTGGGAGCTCATGTTCAAGTCCAGTTGGGACACTGTGTAAAATGTCAATTTAAAAAGATAATTTGATGGTTTGTAAATCTTTTAAACCCTGCATTTAATTCAAAATAGCACTAAGACAATGTATCAAATGAGACTTTTATTGTTTCATTTTGAATTTGACAACAGCATCATGTTTCAAAATAGTTGCGACAGGGACATGTTTACTACAGTGTTGCATTGTCTCTTCTTTTAACATTTGGGGACTGAGGAGTCCAGTGTCTGTTGTTTTGAAAATGAAATGTTTCCATCCCTGCCTGATGTAGGATTTCAGCTGCTCAACAGACCTGGGTCTCCTTGTATTTGTCATTTCATGATGCACCAAATGCTGTCAATGAGTGATGAGTCAGGACTGCAGGCAGCCAAGTTTGGCACCTGGACTCCATGCTGTTGTAATACATGTACAATGTGGTGTGGTATTATCTTTGCCAGAATATGCAAGGTCTTCCCTGAAAAAGACAGCAGTCTGGATAGCAGCACACGGTGCTCCAAAACCTCCAAAATAAAACTGTACACCGTAAACTGTGGTTTCTCTCCTGTGTACAGCAGAGAACATCTGGGGAGGGCATCTGTGAAAATTCAAATACAAATTGATCAAATTTTGATTGATCAGAATATTGGACAGTTTCCATTTTGGTTCAGTCCATCTTATTTAAGACCAGAGACGTCACCAGTGTTTCTTGATCATGGCTGTACACTGTACAGTCCCATGCACTGAGCCAGGTGTTTTTCTTTGAGCATTTCACAATTTCTCAGTTTTTTAATTATCCTGTCTAAACTTTTATGAAACCTCTTGTTGGCATCAAATTAAAAATCGGCATAAAAAACAATCACATCTCTCAGTTCATTTGATTTGTTGTCTTTGTGCCCTTTGCAACAAAACACAAGGTTTTAATGTTTTGCAAATCATCATATTGTGTTCCTGTTTACATTTCACCCAATATCTCAACTTTTTGGATTTGAGGTAGTAAAAGAAAAACTTTTGCTTTAGACTCTACATAAGAAAAGCTTATTGACCAGAATTCTTCAGTCTGTGTTCCCCACTGTGTGTGATCACTCTAATAGCAGCTGCAATTTCATGATGATATTTGTGTTTATAGTGTTTTTCCACATGAAGCACTTGATATATTTCACTGTCAGTCACTATATCAACAGCCCACTTTCTTTTGACCTTTCTCATGTGTTATCATGACAATCCAATGAACAGGAGCATCACTCATATTTTTTTCTCATACACATTAGACAGTGTCTTGCTGTTCAAGGGTCAGAGCCACCTTCTTACTCCTCCCTTCATCCAAATATGGTCACTTCTAGCTACAAAAAAACAACATGGCAATGCTCAAACTTGGGGTTTCAAAATACAACCCCAATGGGTGACATCCCGTTAGCTTCATTAGGATCTCTTGTATACAATCTATCTGTCACTCAAAGCAGCTACATCCTTAATTATACCTTAATGCATTTTAAACAGGGGAGTGATAATATGAACGGAGACATTAGAGAGCAAAACAGTTTTTGTACCAGACCTGCAGACATGCTTATTTTTGCAGTAAACATGGACATTTTAACATGAAGGTCTTTTCAGATTAACTTCCTTTAGGAGCCTCAAGTGACCATTTGAGGAGCTTCAGCTTTTTTGTACTTCCACATTGGTTTTGTTTTTCAGCTGCAGAGGTTTCCACATTATTTCTCCAAAACAAAAGCTATTTCTTTTTGTTCTTACTAGTTCATTTTTACCTGTACACATGAGGTCATACTATTTTTTTTCTTACCTTTTACACAACTTGTGGGACTATGTGTGAGAAAGTGGTGCTGTCTCTACAAACCAATGGGTGATGTCATAGTAATTTTGTCTTTGACCATAGACTCTATATAGAGTCTATGGTTTTCAACCACACATCATAGACGCTGCTCCTGAAACAGGGAATCTCACACAGAGACACACACACACACAGGCACACACAGACACACACACATGTAGGAGAGGAGATCCTGCTGGTCTGAGCTGTGAAATCACCTTCCCCTTCCATCATGGCTGAGGGGGATAACAAGCTGCATTGCACTGGCTGGACATGGGGATTTCTGGCTTGAGCCTGGCAACAGTGTGCAGTGATCAGTCTAAACTGAAAACAACACTGATGATGAGTTTAAGCTTTAGCCACAGGCTGTGGTTGTCAAACAGACTGGTTGATGGGTAAGCAGTGGAGACTAACGAGCTGGAGTACTTTCTATCCAGGACTCTCTTTCCCCGCCGGGTCCTGTAATTATGCTGATTTCTGGGAGATGGTAGCAGGCGAAGTGGGGAAGGTAACACCTCTGTTACAGCAACTACAAACTTATAAATTCACATACTCATACTCAAGTTTACTTGAATTGTTGTTTCATTACTTTATTATTCTGAATCTGCATCAAATCTGTATTCACTGCCTTCTGAGTCACTCTCTGTATCTTACTGCTTTACCACTTCTAAAGAGTTACACCAGTGGACATTCAGCCTTGAACCCATATGATGTCATCATCACAGCAGCCCAGCAGCGGCATTAGGATGGTTATAAACAACCTCCCAACATTTTCATAAAAGGTCCAATTTGTCTGAAATGTTTCTGATGGGCTCTCAGTGTTACAATCTCTCAACCTCTGTATGTGTATTTTGTTGTTGTTTGTTTTGTTTTGTTTTGTTTTGTTTTGTTTTGCTTTAGGATATTACTCCTCCTTTAATCTCTGGTGGCAATCATAATAATGTGATGAGTTGATGCTACACTACTGTGATATCTTCAGCACTTCCTACCTGAATATATCTAATCAAATTAAACTTGAGGCATTAAGTTATTTCAAAATAAATGTACTGAAGTAAAAAAAAAACAACAAACAAAAAAAGTCCTGGTCTAAATACTTAAGGTGTGGACTAAGCATGTGTTAAATCCTTACAGCAGGTTGCTTATGAATCATAGGCAGGAAGAGGCAATCGTATCCTCTGTTCATCGCAGGGGTTGACATAATTAATTGTTTACATGCATATTACTCACACACTCCTCCCACTCGCTATCACTCACATGAGTTAATTTCCCACAGGGCAGCGACACACATGTGCTGAATCTGGCAGGAGCTACAGGTAGGCTGTGGTGAGAGAGCCTGTTGCTAGGCAGACATCTCAGCTTTCGTGTGAACACCCCAGGCTGGTTTCCTGTGATTAAAAGCAGATGAGTGAAACCTCTTTGTGAAGGTCAGCTGTACTTTGTAATTGATCTTGTCATAGGCTATATTATGCTAATTATTCATATCTTTGAATGTGTGATTTCAATGAAGGGATTTAAAACCAGTGTCTAAATGTGATTATACAGTATGTTTAACTGTGTAGAGCTCTCAAATGAATGGCAGTAAAAGAACACGGGAAAAAAGAAATAAAAGAAACATACAAGCATAATCGGTGAGAAGTCATCTGCCCTCAGTACAGCTGAGTGTTGGTCACAGTGGTGTAGCAGAGACTCAGCAGATTAATACAAAAAAGACACACAAAGACAATGGAGGAGGAAAATATATCTCAATATATATCACATTAAACCGCTCATTCAATTTCCAGGGTAAAATTAGATGTTATATGTAAAAGCTATAAGCAAGGAAATGAAATTATAGTCATAGTAAATTTTAATCAAACAAAAGGTATAGTTTGATATTTCCTATGACCCGACTGGATAAGCACGTAGAGAGGAGTGCTGGCTGGAAGGATATCACCATGCAGGCTGTAGAAAAACATCTGATCATCTGTTTGGTGAACTGGCCACTTTTATGTGAACCAGCATCTTCACCTGAGACTGCTGCCAAACAGTTTAGGGAAAAGCCTTTCTTTTTTTTTTTTTTGCCTCACATTTGAAGAGGTCTCACTGATGTTGGGCTGAAGTAAATGTAGCTCTGGTTTTTGAACAACATTTTATCCATCCAGTTAAATATAAATGATCATTTATTATAAAATATCTTTGAGGTGTGGAGCTATTTAGAACAATAGTGAAAGTCCGGCCAGTGGTTCCTTCTATTTGTTGTTTTTTTTTCTTGCTGTTTCCAGTCTTGGCTAGGCGAGGCTTTTTGGAAGTCTGGTTTTGACTTAATGATATGATTTTCAGGTGGACCACCAGGTCACTGCAGACCTGACTAACTGGGTATTTCTTATTCACTGATTAAGCTTACTTGAGGCTGGCTCAAAGGCTGAATCAAAAAGTCAGTCAATACCAACAGAGCCCTTAAAATGTCTAACTTTAGGGGAAATAAACATGTTTGTATCCATCCGTCTTCTACACCTGCTTCTCCACACTTGGGTCGCAGGGGTCTGCTGGAGCCTAGCCCAGCTGTTATCGAGCAGGAAGCGGGGTACACCCTGGACAGGTTGCCAGCCTATCGCAGGGCTAACATATAGACAGACAACCATTCACGTTCCCACTCACACCTACGGTCAATTTAGTTTGATCAATTCACCTAACAAGCATGTCTTTGGACTGTGGGAGGAAGCCGGAGTACCCGGAGAAAACCCACGCATGCACAGGGAGAACATGCAAACTCCACACAGAAAGGCCCGAGCCGAGATTCAAACCCTGAACCTTCTTGCTGTGAGGCACAAGTGCTAACCAATGCACCACCATGCCGTCAACATGTTTACAGCCTGGTGTTATTTTGATAGCTAACAACTAATAGCAAATTCTCCTGCTAATAAGCCACTGTACATGGGATGAATTATTTATAGAACTCACCCATTTAAATTAGAGCTCTGCAGAAATAAGGACATGGCCCGTTAGAGCGACAGGTTGGTGTCATCACAGAAGATCAGCTGCAATCAAATCCACCCTTTCATTCCTCACCAGATCCTACCCACTCATCCAAATATGGTCACTTCTGCTTCCAAAACAACTAACTCGTGATGGCCAAATGTCAACCTCTAAACATCAACAAAGACTAGTCCATAAACGAATGGCATCGTCAGCGTGGCTACATCCATCTTTTATATACAGTCTATGATAACAGCAAGCCTTTTATTAACTTGTATATAAAGATGTGAGGTCTCAAAGGTAAAAGAAGCAGCTTATTATTTACTGCTGTTGGAGCCATAGATTTTAAGATCCAGTATCTGCATGAGATCGCACTTGCAAAATACTGGTTGTTGCTGCTTGTGTAAGAAGCTGTCCGTCACGTTGGCTTCGTCCATTCTATATACAGTCTGTGGTAGTTGTCCAGTTACAGCATATGCAGTGAGCAACTTATTAAACACAAATATTGTGTAGTGCAGGCATAAGATGTTGCACCTTATAGTAAATAGTTTCCTATATAATAATAATTATAATCAAAAAAATGCCCTCTTCACTAAAATCGACGAACAAATCTTGATCTCAAATGTGCAGTCTAATGTATGTAGTGTATACTGTATGTTTGTAGATATGAAAACACCTTAAAAATCCCTGCAGTAATAGATATACTATGAGTTTGCTAGACAAGTGACTGCTTGGATAACATCCCTGTGGGTTTCCTCAGTGTCTGTAGTGACTGATAAGTGCCCTGTGATTGTACTTATCTCCATGTGGGTGGGTTGAAAAGGCACATTTAGTGGGCAGGCGTGATAAAAAAAAAAAAAAAAAAAAAAAAAAAGCTACAAAACACCTACGGCAAAGACTGTTTATGTAGTTCCACGCAATTGGATATAAATAGTCTGTAATATGAGGCCTTTTATGGTTTGGTTGTGGTGGAATTACCCTGCTCGTGGCACACGCATACACACACACACACACACACATAGTGAGCACAAACACACACAGCGATTGTATCAGGCAGTGTGGTTCATCCAAGCATTAAACAACCCCGGCACCTCTCTGTAAGAAAAACAAACAGTGTCTGCAACCGAGCGCAGACAGCTGCAGCATGTCAGCCGGCTGCAGGCGTCTGCTGCATGTGGGCGGCCAGAATCCCTCTGCTCAAACTGTTATCAACACAACAACTCTGGCACTATCAGAGAGGAAATATACACAAAATGAAGGCGGATGAGACAGAAATAGAGCATGCAATAAAAACATAAAACATGACATTTCAAATGATTTGCTTTGAATTTTAAATGATACTGCATCAAGTAAAACAAAGAGCAGGTACCTGATTACACAGGACAATTCACTTAAAGTCACAATGAAACAGTATTCAAGTATCTATCACGATGTAGTTCCTGTTAAATATGAGCAGGACAAAATGTTTGGAGCAATTTGATTGGACCACAGAAACACAATGAAACACTATAGGTAGCTAGCTAACATTACTAGATAATGTTTGTACTTCCTACCGCAGCGTTTCTCTGACAAGAAGCCATGACAGCAGTTTCTCTGTCCCTTACTGTAAAAACAACACAGCCAATGTGGAAGTGCCAAAAAAGTGCAATACACCTGACGTCCACTGGAGGCTGGCTCCAAAAAACTCCAATTACCTTCGATTTAAAAAATCTTCATTTTCAGTCATGAAATACTCAGTCAGTCATTTTTTATATAGTCATTCTGATGTCATCACCAAGGTCAATTCTTCTTATCAGTGATTTGGTGGTCCATGTGAAAAGAAATAATTATTTAGGAAATATTAGGCTTAACAAAAGAGGAAGATTTAGGAGTGTAGTTCACTGGATCGACAGGACACTCATTTATTTATCTATTTATGTACAACCAAGAAGTAAATGTGATTGAACTCTGATATAGAAATAAAAATATCATTTTTGTAGGTTTTTTGGGTAACGTGATCTACAAGGATTAAAATGCTTTTCATTTCCGATGCACCTTAAAACTTTAGTCTTATCTTCACTGCATTTTTCCAGCACAAAGTGAGCTCTGTCTACTTAGTTGTTTTTACCAAAACTATCAATACATATACCTATACTGTATAAACATACTTTTTGGTATGGTATGGTGAACTACCAGGTCAAGGATTTTAGCTACTTCACAGTGGTACCGTGTATCCCCGTGAGACCGCTGCTCACCGACAAGCCTCAGACTCACATTGCCTGAATCAGGTTAAAATCTCAACAGGTTTTGTCAGTAATTTCAATATGTGATGTGCTTTGGGTAATAGAATGTAAGAGAGCTATAATTAATAACCATGATTTCTGAGGAATCATTAAAATCTAATTAATTATCTACTCGATTTTACTAATGTTCAAAAATTAATAGAAACACCACTCTGAACAACTACAGGTAATTGCTTTAAGGAAACGGCGCCAACTTTAGATGGAGTCTGAATTATAGGCAGTCAAACATTTCCCCTCTGAATAATTATAGTGTCACATAAAATAATATGATCATTAGTCATGGATTAGAAGAAATTCAAGCCAATTCTTAAAGGAAAACTTGTCATCCCCCTGCAATAATGATGAACAGGCACCACAGCCCTTTCAGATGGGAATATAATTAGGCTGACGCTGCGGCAAGGCACATGAACAACCCTGAGTTCTTTTAGGTAAAACATCAGTAATAAGATTTAGTCATTTCACATATCAGCCTTAATTCTGTCTGCTTGCAGATTCAGCAAACTATGAAAAAAAAAAAAAACCTTTGAGAGCCACCTGGTTTAGAGAGTGGGATTTCTAACGGGCGCTGTTCATTCATACTGTAGCAGCCTGCGATTGTGGGGCAGCGCTGCGTTTCATCTGAGCGTCTGCATGACAGCCTGAATGCGGCCCTCCCTCAAAGATATAATAGGGTTTTATTTGCCCCTTGAGATCTGGTGAGGAAGCCCAAAATGCAGCTGCAGGGACACAGGAGTGCAGCCCCCTCCTGAAGGATTAAAAAAACGCTCCCAGAGAGAAGGGAGCAACTGTATGAAAGAGAAAGTCCTGTGTGTTTGACTGAGTGTGTGTGTGTGTGTGTGTGTGTGTGTGTGTGTGTGTATGTATTTCTACACCTGTGAGGAACAAATGTACCTGCAAAGATACAAAAATCAGCAAAATCCCCCAGTGAAGAAATGTTCTCACTTTAAAGTTGACCCTCGAACTCTTTGGGAATTTGACTTTCAGGGAAAGTGGTGCCCAAATTTCAGGGAGAACAAAAACTTCAGCTCAGCTCAGAGGCTGGGTGATTATTTATTTAGAATGACAGGTATGTAAATAAACGAGCGTTTTTCAGCTCAGTAAAACAATGCGGTTTCATTGATCGCCCAACATTTCACTTTTTACAAATTTTGCCACATTAGTGCATACTCAGTCATGTACCTAAAAATGAAAATTCTGGTTTATTTTCTGTATGTGGATAATGATACAAGTGGTTACCACTCTTGTTGTTTGGTGTTGGGTGAGAAAACAGAACAGCAACCTATGAGGCTGAAAAAAAGCCTGTTGAAAAAATGCAGTTCCTCAAGTGGCCACTTGAGGATCCAAAAGTGAATGAATCCCTTCGATTGTAATGACAAATCTTCACAGACACCCATGTTCAAAAGGCTAACCTTACAGCAGAAATAAACATGTTTACAGCTTGGTACAAAAAATGGTTTTAGTGTTTAGTGTATTTTTTCATTGAACCCACCAGTTTAACTGTGGTTAAAAAGGTTAAAAGTATGCATAATAACAGGTGGGCTCCTCCCTCTTTTTCAAATATGGATTCAACAGCTAAATAAGAGATAATGGCTGAGTGATGAAGCACTCATTACTTACTCTGCATGACTCGTGTTTTGGTGCAAGACTGTTGCCACAGGCACCCAGTTCCTAATACAACAAATCTAAGGACTCCATATAATTTCATCAGTGGGTCATTTGCTCAGTCACCACGTCATTTAATGACAGAGAGTGATGTAACACATGTTTATTCAAATGAAGATTCTCAAGCTAGCCAGAAAATAATTTGCCAGTCCATGGTCTTACCCATCTGAAAATGGAGAGTGTATGAATCTGAAAATGCCAGGTATGGTGTCTCAGCGTGTAATGATGATGATGGGATGATATTATTAGGATGCATCACAGCAGCACAGCAATTTTGTTTGTGCTCTGTCATAAAGTCATAATTTTAAACAAGAAGAACATTATAGTTTCACCTGCACTGAAACTGACTAGATGACTAAAGAGAGGAGAGACACAGGTGTAACAGGCTGATAAGGTAACATGGTGCAATAAAGTGAAGGTCATTTTCTCCAGTGTTCTCCAATAATGTTGCATTTTAATTAAAGCCTATGATGTTGTCATTAAGTTAAGTTTGTCTTTTATTAGACAACTGTGATGCAGTGTTGTGTGTGGGTAGAAACAGCGAAGAATATCTAAAAAAATCATCGCTCTAGATGAACCACCCGAACCCTACTTTAAAAACATAGATGCAGTGTGAGAAGTGTTGAGGAGTGAATGGAGTCAAATACTCTGCACACATAAACTACCCAGCTCTTCCCAGGCCTCCGACACCTCATCCTCACTGCTGGACCCACCTGTGCTGGTGACTCCAGTGTGAAGTGCTGGTAAAGTGTGCTCAGCTGTGATTGATAAATCCCAATCCTTCATAAATTGAGAGTGTGTGCTAGTGGGTCCTCATTTACATATGTAAATGCCTCGCTCGTGCCCATAAAAGGGTATGAGACTGCAGGGCCGTGAGCACACAGACGTCACTGAAACTGAAGGGAGAGGATAACGTGCTAAAATGAAAATGTAAACACAGCAACACAGTGAAGCAGTGACTGAAAATATAAGCAAACCTTCAGTAGTTCTGAAGGAGGAACTGCTGCAGGAAG
>OOFC01012522.1:3337-40657 GCA_900323345.1 Pseudochromis fuscus | reverse complement strand
CCTATAATGGATTAAACAGTGTGGACCACCTCATTCCCAGCTAAATGTCTCCAAAATAAACAAGCATACATGCTCCAAGGTAAGACTATGCTAACGCCATAGGGCTAACTAGCTAGCTGTTGTGTAATTTGCTCTAGAGGCAGGAACAGCCACAAAACTGGATATCAAAGTTATTGTAGTTACTATTCAGGAATATTATATGTTACTAGAATGTCATTGTCATAACGTTACCATCTAAGTTAAGGTTGTTCAGTCGCTAATGATAGTTAACTCTTACGCTAGCTGTTGTGTTTGTCTCAATGCTGGGAGCTCACATTAACGCTACGCTTCGTCACTTTTTGTAAATATAGCGTCCAAATAAGCGCCTTGAGATGATCTTGCTTTCATTTTTCATATAGCATTTTGTGAACGGACACCCTTCTCCAGAGTATCCCAATCCTGTGCTTGCTGTACAAGTGTTGAACCAGACAAGGGAGCAGCTCAGAGGCTGTCGAAAGCCACCTAAAGAAAGGTAGACTTAACACTAAACACCAATAATACTTGAGTTGAAATACAAATAAAATAATATTGGCTAATATTGCACTGGTATTACTCCAAAATAAACCGCTAACACACACCGGTATACATCTCCCCGTCATGGCTTGTGCCATCGGAGCCACTTAGCTTGACGGACTAGCAACGGTAACTAAGGGGGGCGGAGCTTTTGCGAAAGGTCAATTAACTGTGGATCCTAAAACTCTTTAATTAAAGCTATAATGAACGATAACATTCAGTGATACATGAGCCTGATGTAAGCTGCTACAGTCCTTTGTCCTGCTCTGTAGTCTGCACCACACACCTTCAATCCTGCCTTCACTTAGAAGAAATAATCTTTGTCAGTCCAACTGATGCAATTTAAGTGGATATTGTATCCCTCAGGTTGGTGCTTACATCATCCGTTACTATACAAACAGTGTCTTTAAGAAAAGCTTGCAACTGTTTCTTTTTGTCTTACCAGAGTGATCATATTGAATTTTCCTCGGTTCCACTTTGAGATAACTGTGGGTCAACTTGAAGGCGGACTCACAGAGAAACTCTCATTATGCAAACTCATGCATTCATTTCATTTCAGGATTTAAAATCACTTTTGATTTGAGTTTTTTGGCATCTGGAAGTCTAATATCTACTTAATAATAACACATTAGACCAACATCGACCTCCACATCTCTAATGAGAAGAATTAACTCCAGCTAATGATGACAGAATGAATGGTGGATTTTTTTTCCTCAGTATTTCATGAATAAAAATAATTTAATTAAATTCAGTTGGAGCCCGTGGCCGTTGGGAATATTGCACTTTTTTGCACATTTTTGAGCCTCAGTTGCTTTATCTATGTCTATGTTCACATGTCTAAACACATCAGTCCTGTTGGAGCAGTTTCTAAAAAGTTTTACATCATTTGTTATTGATGTTACAGCTGCTGCAGTTACAATAGATCCTATTCAAAACAAACTCTCAGTGGCTGAAGGTGTTTCCTGCTAAATAGTGAGACAGCCTGAGGACCTGTACAGACAGTCCGCTGCCAAATAAACATTTTATTTTCTGATTCATCTCACTCTCACTGAGCTGCAAGTTGCATCTTGACAGTTTCACTTTGACAGCAGGTTGTTGTGCTGCTTAACAGCCTCTCTGCACCGGACGCCCATTAAACACACACTGATTTTCCTCGTGAAGCTCTGATTGTTCACACTGTTACACTGTGAGGTCACCAGGAGACAACTTCAGTCCTCTCACTGTCCCAACAACCACATAACAGACCAGTGGAGTCTGGGATTAGTCTCCTGTCATCGGTGAATACTGGTAGTTACATTTAATTATTTAATGTTTTATTATCATTATCATTCAGTTACTGCAGCACTGTGAAATATTGTTTGTATAGATGCTTTACAAACCATGAAAACAAATAAACCGCTCCTAAAATTATTGTAACTTTTCTTCATTTTAACACAGTTCACTGCAGTGATTTTGCATGAAATCATGTTTAATATGATTTTAATGTTTACTATAATATTTACACATTTAAAAAAATAAAAATCCATCAGTTTACAGGATGTTTGGCAAATTAACAAATTCATAAAATTACAAAACAAATGATATTTCACTGTTTCCTATTAATTGCATTTTCTTTGAAGGATTTATAATATTACACATCATTTAAACTGTTTAATAAAAATACACATTTGACAAATTATGATAAACTGATTAATATAATTCAAGAGATTTTTTCTGGTGATTCACAGCATCTGGTTTTTCATATTATATTAGATTACACAGGTAACATCAGTTTATTATTTTATTAATATTTTTCTATTTCTAAAAACACACATGAATTGAATTATGTTTTTATTTCAAAACATATTGTAAAAATATACATTTCTTCAGTAAATGAAATAAAAGTTTTGACTGTAAAATATTGATTACAAGAAAATCTGAGCATTAAATGTGAGAAAAACTCAGTGAAAAACCCATTTTAAAGGAAACAAACAAACAAAAACCAGACAGTACATCGGTGACAGGCTTGTGAACATTCATGAATTGGTTAAGATTCAACAGGAACATGTTGCTTGAGGATTTCTCTGTGCAGGAAAAAAGTAACTGGAGAAAATATTGAACAATCTGCCTGAATCCACCTGTTTTATTTCACCAAATAAAAAGACAGAGCGCTGCAGAAAACAGAAGATTTTGCTGCTGAGTCGGTGGTAGGAGTGTCAACAACAACCTCACACACACACACACACACACCTCGGAGACGTGGCCGAGTGACATCTTAAGAACTCCGGTGAGTTTGTGCGGAGAGGAGTCGGTGTGTGTGTGATGGTGTGTGTGTGATGATGTGTGTGTGATGATGTTTGTTTACACTGAGCCTCTCAGGCTTTGTCTCTCAGTCTCAAACACACCTGCACTCTGTATCTGAGCTGTGTACGTCTGTGTGTCTGTACACTGCCGTGGAAAAGTACTGACAACACACACACACACACACACACACACACACAACACAGAGGAAACATCCTTCAAAATATAACTTTTACTTGAAATAACACAATCCCCAGGACACTTTAATCCATCTCATACATCCATCACAGTGTATTTTGTTCCACAATAATAAAATTTATTGTCTCTTTGATGAACAATTTTCCCTTTTCCTTGATTCATACACAAGCATCCAGCTCGATACGTTGTATTGTGTAACTCCTGGTTTATGTATGAACACAATAATCCACAGTGAGGAGGTTGGGGTGATGGGTGGGTTTGGTTGGAGTTGGTACAAACTATGACAGACCTTCACAAGTCAAGAGTCTTGGTGACAAAACAGTAGAGGACTGGAGATATAGTTAAATATTCACTATGGAACAATCATGAGTGTTAAGATACTAAGATGCTCCTCATATCCTCCTGTTATATTATTATTATTATTATTATTATTATTATATAAATGAGCGCTGTCAAAATTAATGCATTAACACAGATTAATCATCTGCAGCACAGACTGAACGTCTCTCAGTCAGTTTGTCCAAGTGGAGTCACCGTCACACCTGCACCAACAGGAAGTTAATCCTGAGGTGACAGGAAGCAGAACCAACCAATAAACATGGAGGATGTTAAACATCAGGACCTCACCCACAGTTGACACTTTTAAAACCTGATTAAAAACCTATTTTTATTCTTTGGCTTTTAAACCAGACTGAGAACTTGTTTTTTTAGGTATTTTATTTATTTTCATTTGACCGCATTTTATTTATTTATTTGTTTTTGTGCAGCACTTTAGTCGACGTATGTTGTTTTAAATGTGCTTTATAAAGAAAGATTGACTTGACTAAACAGCAGGTTGGTCCTCTTCATAGGAAATTTAAGTACAAAAAAAATCTCTGCGAGGCCCTTTCAGCTTAAAACACCACATTAACATCTAGCATACATTAGCACATATTGCTAGCATGTTGGCTAACCCAGCTTGCAACAAACCAGCCTCATGCAAAATTAAACGCGATGAATCTAGATTAAGAAGTAATGATATTTAATCGTGATTAATCTAAATTAATCCACATCAACCCTGTGATTAATCTGATTAATATTTAATCATGTGACAGCACTGATATGAATCATCACAGTGATCAGAATCAGTCGACTCGAGGTGGATTGTGCGAGAACTTGCACCAACATCCACTCGTCCTTTTCCCAGCAAGTGCTTCAACTCATTATCCACATTTTGTCACTCGGTCGCACACCGACACCGAGCACGGTGGCGAGTCCTCCCTCTGTCAGCTGTTTGACACGTCCTCCACCAGTGGGAACGCTGCTCTTTATCTCCATGGTGACACTGAACCAAACATGTTCACTGTCTTGCTGCATGTGAACAAACTCACACACACACAATCCCTCACAGAGCATGTTTGTGTGTTTGTGCATGAGGTTCTCTCACCTTCCCACACACACACACACACGCACACACACACACACACACACACACACACACACTCACACACACAGGCATGTTTTTAATTGCCTCTAATATCCAGGCATGTACATGCTCCCCTTGTTAGCTGCTGCCTGTGTGGTGTGTGGGGAGCTGCTTAATGATCATTACAAACGTAGGAGGAACACCGAGGTGAACCAGGAGCTGGAAACACCGAGACCTGAGACTCTGCTCACGCTGCATCGTGGGAGCGTGTGTGTGTGTGTGTGTGTGTGTGTGTTAACAGGAGTGAGGCGTAAGACGAAGATAAAGAATGCACATGTATTACCATTTATTTGTTTGTAGCATGAAAACAGGAGTGTGTGCACATGTGTGTTTGCTGGAACAGGCAGGAAGGGACAGGTGTGTGTGTGTGTGTGTGTGTGTGTGTAACTGTATGCGTGACCTTTTACAGTTCGCCTTGTTAGCCTTTCAACAACCTAATCCCTCTGTAAGCTCACTAATGATGTTCAATTGTGTAGCAATTTGTCTGTTTTGACAAAATCTTTCTGAATAAACACAGAGTGATAATGATTTACCTCAACGGGAGCGTGTCTCACACACACACACACACACACACACACACACACACACAGAGATGACTCACAAAGACTCACACTGCCTCTGAAAATGGTGGAATGAGCTAAAACCTCCTTATCACAGTGATTCTTTAAATAACACTGACATGGATACAGCTGCTGTTTACTTGCTGATGGTAAACAATCACTGAGGAGTTCATTGACAGGGTTGTTATTAATGCATCGTGACCAATTATACCTTTGGTGGCTTCAGACTCTCAGTGCTTGTTTCTAATGTAAACAGCACAGCGGCCCTGAGCTGCCACTCTGCAGACAGTAACGTTGTTGCTGGTTTTACTCCTTTATTCATCCCTTCATGTCAGCGTCTGAATCCCACTTCATGCATGAACTGAAATCTTCACTGTCTGCATGAAGTTAAGTTATTAACTTCAGGTTCATTCATGCAAACACACACTGCATGTTGAGTTAAGATTTTTAATGTTGATACAGTCTCATTTGTTCAAAAACACATTTTAAAAGTGGACAACTGAAGTTATTTCTTAATGTGTTTTTTGTATTTTCTGTTCACTCTGCATCCTCATGGCAGCCTCCTCCTTATAGACCCTATTCACGTGATGTCATAGATACATTATCAGTCACAGTGACATCGGTTGTGCAGCATTTGTACAAACAGCCGAGCAGAGAGTCCTGAGCTGTTGTTTCATAGATGAAGGATCCAGGATGAAGAGGCAAATCTGCTGCAGCTGGTAAATGTGTGAAACTAGCTCCATAAAACTGGGTTAAGATGCAGTTTGAGTTGCACAGTATCACCAGAATAGTAACTTACAACCATAGCTAACCAGCAGCTGGGCTACAGTAAACATCTATGACAAATGTAGCCACCCGCAGACTCACACTAACACCACAGCTAGCAGGCTTCGTTAGCGGGGCTAGCCACGCATAGGGAGATACTGCAGCGGGAGCTAGCGGCTACATGGTGGAGTTTGAACAATGTAGTGTCAGAAATTTGCATGTACGCAGCTACAAAATACTTTTAGGAGGACATGCAGATTTGTTAAAGTCTAGATGTCCTGGATGTCTGGATGCAACAATGTGGTAAGAACTAGATAGTTCACTGTATCTACGTTTTCCACTTCCAGCACATTGAATTTAGCTCCCGATCCAGTGCTAGCGATCTCTGCTAATCTTCTGTCGTCTAAAGCAGAGTACAGACAGGTCTGTTGTTTCAAAGCCAAGTGCGTATGTGGCTTTACATCTGAAATATAATTTGTCTGTAAACTCATAGAAAATAAAGATTAGATTTGCATCGACTGTGATGGACGCAAACTGGCAATGATATTAACCCTTTACCAACTGAGCCTGAAAAATTTCCACCTGGACTTTTTATGCGTTTTTTGATTTCACATTCAAATGTAAGATGCAAAATCTAACATTCATGCGCAGTTGCAGTGTTTTGTTCACTAAAACTCTAAAATCAAATTCGGTTTTTGGGTTTTTCTGCTCTTCTTGCTCCATCGTCACCACACTCTTACAACAATCAGCTGATTTGTCGGCTTCTGGGAGAGGTGCTGGTGAAATTACCGTAATGACTCAATTTTTGCTGTAAAGTGCAACATCTCAGCTCTTGGGAACCATTAGCATTGTCATGATTGCACAAACCGTGACATAATTACGGTAATCCAAAGATGCATGTACAGACCTGTCGCCGACGATACCCTCTGAATTTAAGGGACATGGCTGACCGAGCTGTTTCAGTCAGAATAGGCTCCATATGTTTGTGGTTTTCCTTTGTATGTTTTGCAAAAAATGTCCAGATTAGATTGTCTCAGAAGTAAATCCTCCAGTTTGGTCAGTGTTGCTGTGTTAGCTCTACAAAGTGGTTTAATTGTTCATAATAGGATAATCTAAGGTTGT
Source organism: Pseudochromis fuscus (assembly GCA_900323345.1). Taxonomy (NCBI): domain Eukaryota; kingdom Metazoa; phylum Chordata; class Actinopteri; family Pseudochromidae; genus Pseudochromis; species Pseudochromis fuscus. The sequence goes on along the minus strand of OOFC01012522.1, from coordinate 33,715 downwards.
TTTCATGGTCCTGTTTAGTCTCTCCTGAGCGTGGCAACCTCTGAAACATTCATCAGCAACATGCATGTTTGAGGTGAATGCACAGGGAGTGTGTGAGTGCAAAATGTTTCAAAATGATGCATGAAAAATTGCACCGATGTTTTCAGTTGCACAGCTTCCCTCCAGGTTTATGGGTCACATCAGATAAAAAAAAAAGATCTTTTTCGATACACAGCTGCAAAATACACTCAGTTCTGTTTAATGAGCTTCGTACAGCATGTAAGGTTGTTTTTTGTCAACGCCCCATGTCATCGCTCTTTTTAATACATCCGGCGAGTGCAACTGTGGGCCTCATTTAAAGGCTGCTGAGTTGCAAAAATTTCAGAAAAGTAGACATTAACGGGTTGAAACGATCCTCAGGAGAGTCCTCAAGTTGTTGCAGATTGTAGAGGGAGACAGCTCGAATGCTTCACACACATTAGTAATGGACTGACAAAGTGTGAGCGTCAGGGTGGACGGATATTTCAGGTAGAAAAACATCATGTGTAAGACTCATTTACCTCTTATGTACAGAAACACTTGATGTGACACGTTACATGTTCTCTACACTGTGACTAAATGAGCTACAAACTATTTCAAATGTGATGTGGAAAGTTGTGTGGAGCTTTTCAGTCTTTCTAAATCTCTACATGTCACATATACAATCATACACAATACTACATGCAGTGAATTATTTTTGCTACAATGTAACAAGGCAGCCATTCATCAGGCAACTTAGTGTTCAGTGTGTTACTGAAAGATACTTGTTGAAGGCAATAATGTAACAACAGCCCATAATGTAATAAATTTGCCCTTTTTGAAACGTAACAGGACAATAATGTAATAACTGGACAATAACGTAATAAAAGTCCTGAACCGATAACGTAAAAACCTGTGGCTAATAACGTAAGAATAAATTTTATTGGCTCAGTTATTACATTTGCAAAGTTTTTTTTCTTTTACCAAAACTTATTACGTTATTGGTTCAGCACTTTTATTACATTATCGGCTTCAACAACACTTCAACATGTGGGCATTTTGGAAAGCTTGAACTTTTGAGATCCTGGATAACTCTTGGAAATGAGAAACAAGCAAACTGTGCTACAAAAACAAATAAAATAAAACACATCGGAAATCACATTTTTGTTATGACATACTACATTATGAAAAAAAGTCACAAATGTAATAAAAAATGTGTGGCAGGAAGTTTTCATTGACTGTATATAAAAGATCAGGTCTCAAGTGAAGCCATTGCTGAAATCTGTAAAACATGCAGTACCGCCGGTGGCCACTAGAAACTGGCTCCAAAGAACAATGGCTCCAATTGACCTTAATGTAAAAACCATGTAAATCTCAGTCTATATGTTTTTTCCAGTCATTGCTTCATTCAGGATATTAGGCTTCAAAAAGAGGAAGATTAAGGGGCGTGGTTTAGTTTGATTGACAGCTCTGATCTCCAATGAGTTACAGGTGGTTTGGAGTTCAATGGTCAGACCCACCTCCCCAGTCCTCCCTTCATATCCAAATATGGTCGCTTCAGGAAAACCAACATGGAGACGTTCAAACTTGTGGCTTCAAAATGCGACAAGACAAAACAATGGGAGTCGTCATGGCAACTATGTCCATCCATTCTCTGCTTTTATTACAATGTTTTTTGTGAGACATACGATAAGTTTGAAAACTTTAAATGACAATACGAGTGTTTTTTGTGTGTTTTTGAATCAGTTACTCACAACAAATGTAACTGTGGAGATTTTCCTTTAAAGTTCAAACATGATCATGACTAAAAAAAAAAAAAAAACCCTCTTTGTAATATATGTTGGACTCAGTCAGCCTTAAAAAGATTCCTCCCGGCTTCATTAGTAATGAAAATTAAAACACAAATCTCCAGCGATCAATTTTTATGGCTTTCCCCGAGTGATGGATACTTCACTTGGGCTGGGTTGGTGTATTAGCAGGAGGAAGAGTCTAAGAGGTGCAGGGCATCAAACTGTTTTTCTTTGTAGATTAGCCTCCACAGCTCCTTCTTGCCAAAGTGATGTATTACAGCCGCACTTGGAAAAGCCAGAATACAATCTATTATCATGACCAGTGACATCTCATTATCAGACGTTCAGCTCATTGGATGCAGCGTAACGCTAACACCTTCAGCTGCCACACCACTCAATCCCATTTCCACCCGGGCCCAACACCGACTCTCAATCTATGGCCATCCCGCCGCCGTGAGTCATTCTGGTTAATAGCACACGCCGGATAGCGTTAGCTTAATGTCAGTAAACAGCTGTAAATAAGAGAAAGTTTATTGTTTCTCTAAATGACCGTGACTCTCACCTTTCTCCGAGCGTAAAGAAGGAAATCACGGCGAAGCAATCGACTGTCAGACATTGATTCAATAATTGTTTCTAAATGTAGAGGACAAGATGAAGAGGAGTCGGACGAAGATGTGCTCTTGGCTGCAAAAAAAAAAAAAAAAGCTGGAGTCTCTGTCCGGGAGCTCTCAGCTAAACTCATCTGCCCACCCTGGAATCCCATAAACCCTCAAAATCCAAGAGAGGCTCCCTTGGCTCACACTAGTGGGCCAGACAAGGAGCCTGTGTGTGTGTGTGTGTGTGTGTGTGTGTGTGCATGCATGGAAACCTCTACGATAACACTTTCTTTTGTGTGGATGCCCAAAAGGTCTGAAGAGGATAAATGGAACCAATTACGAGCACTTCAGCGCTCGTCGAAGCTCTCGCCGCAGCCACATGGCGCTACGACAACAGTCACACACACACACACACTTCACACAGATCTGGAATTAGCTTCCTCTGGAAAAAAAAAAAACTTTCTCCGAGGATCATCTTCATCCATCGGCTAACAGTGATGCTCCTCTCTGTTGTGTAACTAATTGAAAATTCAGATTTCTTCCACATTTATTGAGGAATAAAGTGATCAGATTATCAACTCACAAAGGAAAAACAAAACAACAAAGAGACATTTATTTAGTGTTTTTATTTTGTGTCCTTGTTGCTTTGAGATTGTCTTCATGTGGTTGTGACGAGTTGTGTCTCTTTGTGGACGATTTTAAACACCGAGCTCGTCTCTTTGGACCTTTTCTGTCTCCTTAAGGGTTGTTTTTGTGTCTTTGTTGACTGTTGTGTTTGTTTTACTTTGATCTTTTCACGTAGTTCATCATTTTTTGAAACCTCTTTTTTAATCTCTGTGGATCCTCTGCCTGTTGTTGTAGCTCCTTGTGCGTTTTTTTAACACCCTGCAGGTTGTTTTGCATCTCTTCATTGGTTGTTTTGTGTGTTTTTGTGAAACCTTCATCTCCTTAAAGTTGTTTTGTATCTTTTCTTAGTAGATCTTTTTCCTTCAGGTTGTTTTTTTGTGTGTGTTTGAGGATAATTTGTCATCTCCTGAGGAGTTTTTGTGAAACCTTCATCATCTCCTTGAAGTTGTTTTGTATCTTTTTTGTTTCTTTGTAGGTCTTTTTCCTTGAGGTTGTGTTTTTGTGAACTTCTGGTTTGTGTCTGTCAATATTTTTTCACATCTCATCTGTCTTTTCATCTTCTTGAGGTTTTAAAAAGTCCAGAAATGGATCTAAAACACCCTCAAGGTTATTGTGTGTCTTTGTCGACCTTCATGTAACTCTTTGAGGTTATTTGGTATATTTTTGTGGATCTTTGTCGTCTCCTTGAGGTGGTTTTGTGTCTCCTTTTGGATCTTTTCCATCTCTACATATTTGTCTCCTTGAGGTTGTGGAAGATTTTCCTCATGGCGTGGTTGTGTTGAGTGTCTTTTTGTAATATTTAGTCACATTGTTTGTATTGTTGATGCTGGAAAAACTGCAGCTAAACTTTACTTTCCTCTGGAGATGAACTGATTCCTGGTCTGACTCTTTTTTGCCTCCTACATTTAACATCTATCTTCATTGTGGATCAATCTGTAGAAATGCTACATCAGAAAAAGTGAGATGAATTGATAAATTGCAATTAGCTGTGAAGAAATCAAATGTGCTGCACTGAAGGACTTATTGTGGACATAAAACACATCTCAAAGAATCTGTTTGGATTTGTAAATGACTTTGTTTTCATGCAACATTGGTGAATTCATCTCCCACAGTCAGTTACAGCTGTGTCCTGCCCTGCAGCCTGCTCTGATTATCAGCCGCCCATCTCAGCTTCATCTGAACTCTCCCACTGTCGGCAAATGAAGACGTCTCTCACCAGGAGGCAGTGCTGCAGTGACGGCTGCGACCACTGGGGGATGCTGTTTCAGTAAGAGATAAACCGCCTCCTCGGGCCCTGATAACAGTGAACTTACATTTCTCTGCGTCGTCTCAATGGCTTCCTGCTCTGGGTGTGACATCAGTAGCTTTTCTGAGCGCGTGTGATAACATTTACATGAATACTTCCTCTCTTTGAATTTAAATGTGCCAGATATCTGACAATGGTGTAATAAAGCAGCGGGATCTGTATCACATGGACCTGAGTCACATCACTGCTGCTGCATATGAAAGCTGGATTTATATGACACAGTAATATGACAGTAAAAGCTTTTACAGCTTCAAATGCAGACGTAGTGAAGGTTGTGTTTCAGGAGCACCAGCGCGAGGGTTTGACTGAGCGAAAATGAAGCGAATTCAAAGAGGGGAAGTCAAACCGTGGCGCTGATGTTTGTTGATCCTGGAGTCCAATATGTTGAACCCTGAATGTCATTGTTACCATCATCATAAACGACAAAAGTGATGAGTTTAGTGTCATTTTCAGACCAATAAAATAAATGTAGGAGGTGTTTTCTGCTGAGGATCTGAACCTAAAGAGACGTTTCTCCATTTCTTTGTTAAATTTAGGACGTGTCGGCTCAACGTGGGGCCAGTGAAGTTGCTCTCAGCTGATAAGGCTGTGGGTGTATATCAGACGAAAAAGGCTGCACCTCTGGTATAAAGTAGGATCGATCACCCCCCCACCCTCCAAGGTCTAACTTATTGATTTTTTAAGACATAATATAAATCCAACTAAATTTAAAACACAAGGCTGGAACCTGCTATAAAATGCTTGACGGATCTTTTAATAGAGAGATAAATACTATGGGAGGAATATTAATACATTGTGTTGTTGTGGGTGCTGAGATTGTTCATGAGAAGAGGTGAGCGGTCTCCCTTACATGATGCTAACGATGCATTAGTAACTTAAAGTATATTTGTACATGTTTATTGTTTATAGTGCATTGCTTCCTATTTTGTAAATTCCTCTTAAATGTATATGTATTAAAATGATGTATGTCCTTTTGTAAGTAATGGATCCCAGGAAGACTAGTTGTTACTAGGGATGGTCCGATCCGATCCACTGTCATATGTCTATATATCTGTATATGTCTGTATAACTATGTCTATATAACATATTTTCCTTCTTTCTTTAGGTGCAGAATAGTTGTTGCACAGTAAACATGATGTTTTTAGATGTCAGTATTAGGCAAATTACATCCATAAATGTATTAGTAACAAGTTTTAGAGTGACAAACAGAAGGTATTAGATCAGTATCGGACGATCCTCAATGTTGCAGTTTCGGACAATCCTCAATGATGCAGTATCGGACGATCCTCAATGTTGCAATATCGGTATTGGACGATCCTCAATGATGCAGTATCGGACGATCCTCAATGATGCAGTATCGGTATCGGACGATCCTCAGTGTTGCAGTATCGGTATCGGACGATCCTCAATGCTGCAGTATCGGACGATCCTCAATGATGCAGTATCGGTATCGGACGATCCTCAGTGTTGCAGTATCGGTATCGGACGATCCTCAATGTTGCAGTATCGGTATCGGACGATCCTCAATGGTGCAGTATCGGACGATCCTCAATGTTGCAATATCGGTATTGGACGATCCTCAATGTTGCAGTATCATATCGGACGATCCTCAATGATGCAGTATCGTACCGGACGATCCTCAATGTTGCAGTATCGGTATTGGACGATCCTCAATGTTGCAGTATCGTATCGGACTATCCTCAATGATGCAGTATCCGTATCGGACGATCCTCAATGATGCAGTATCCGTATTGGACGATCCTCAATGATGCAGTATCGTATGATCCTCAATGATGCAGTAACGGTCAGATCTGAAAAAGTGGTATTGAACCATCCCTAGTTGTTACCTAGGTAACAACATACCATTTTAAACAAATAGATAAACTAATGATAGTAATAGAATAATAATATAACACGACTGATATGTTATCGCTCAGCTTTAGTCTCTTGAAACCATCCTCCACAACCTCCTGAAAACCTTTTCCTCTGAGTAACAATTTAATGCACAGCTTCCACTATAATGCATTTTTACATTGTGGTATTGCTGCATTTACAGAAAAGGAGCATCTGAATGTGTCTCCCACCTTTAAAAATATGCACATAATATATAATAAAGGAGCAGAAACAGAGTTATTTACGGATGCGTCTGTGTATAAATTACTATGATGCTTTCAGGAAACTTCTCCGCGCTGTACTTTACCTCAAAAGCAAAACAAATTGTCATGGGATGAGGCGTGAGTTACAATAATAAAGACAGACGGGGGAGGAAGGAAACAAAGTCACACAGGTAAATTAGGATGTGGGGGAAGAAAGGTGATGGTAGAGAGGATAACACACCTTGTGGTAAGCTGGGGGAAATTGAAATGCAGATGGCTACGTATTGTGTTAAGCTCTCATACACCTCACTCCCTATTCTCCCAGCCCGCTCTGTAATTTCACTCTTCACACTTCTCTTTAACGTTTCTTTTTCATTTCCCTCCCGCCCTCCACCCCTTTCTCCTCCTTTATCTCCCCCTTCAGTTCCCTTTTATATTCTGCATGGCGCTCCGGTCTGTGTGCCCCCATCTTTATCAGCCCCACTCCTTCCCTCCTTGTTCTTGTCTATCTCCCAGATCCAAACTACAAGTGGCAATGAATCCTCTCCCTGGCAATGAGCTGTCTACCCTCAGGAGCAGCTGCAATCCTTGGCCAGGAGAAGGGAAGATATGTCTTTTCAGCCGCCTCCATTTATGACGCACCAGTGGGAGATTTTTCTCTACTGTACACAAGAATGGATTTCATTGTAACACAATTATTAGGTTTTTTTTGATTGACCCCGGATTAGGACACGACACATCACTACAGTGGATTGATGGTCGCACACAGACGGATTTTATGCCGAGCATGAAGCCTTCATCTCACAGTCCATGTTGGAGATGTCTCGCAGTTCATTTGAAGTGTCTGACTGGAAATTAGTCTCCTCTTCAGCAGCTACACAATCAAACCTGCCCATTGTTCACCTGTATCACAATTACAGCATGGAAACAACATCATATCTGGATGATAAGATCAATTTCAGAAGCATAAATCCAGGTTTACTCAAGCAATCAAATAAAATCAAGATATTTTTACTCATAAATATTCAAGCTCTGTACACACAGGAGTAATCAGAGTGTAATGTTCATGTAAACCAGGGTTGTTGGAAATACTTTAGTAACACATCTTGCAATTTACACTTAAAACACCGACTAATATGAAAGGACACTTGTTAGATTTCCTGTAAATCTTGAGTCCAGTTCCTGAAAGATGTTCAACAAACTGAGTTTCTCTGATTCTCAGTGGATTCGCTCTGAGATGGAAACTTGAAGTGTTCAGCTGCAGCATCTTTGATCTGTGTTAGTTCAATCAGCTCAGAATGGAAGTCAGCATCAATGGAGCTCCGACTGTCACCGTGGCAACCGATGAAAACACATCTGTATGTGAGCACATTATAGTGTTAACCAGTGGTACTCAACTCCAGTACTTGAGTCAAAGTACTCGTAGTCAAATATTACTCAACTACAAGTGAAAGTTCCTTCGTCAAAATTTTACTGAAGTACTTACTTTTAAAAATACTTAGGTATTCAAGTACATTTTCTAATTTAATGTGGGATTTTAAGCTGGAAGTGCTTTGGTGAAAAGTAAACTGGATAGTACTTCATTGGTCGACTCTTGTGTCTTGGTTTTTTGTTGTACTCAGATTTCCCATGGAGAAAGTCAACATCTAAAAAAACATAAAACCGTGATGTTTCGCGTCTTCCCTCTTTACTGGTTGGCTCTGTTGCCTGTCACCACCGGATCGACTGCACATGCACGAGGGGTGAACTGTCGACTTTTGCAGACACATCAAAATAAAACAACACAAATACATAAATCAACACAGACATTCATGCAAAGATCCAGGAAACCCTGTGGAAACAACAAGCTCCTTTTAAAACCTTGCAGCTGATCATCACCAGCTGTGGGAGGTCACCTCAGGTGTGATCAATGGAGGATGATGAGCAGGTGAAGTATCCTACATATGGTCTTATTGGTGTGTTCAGCAGTTTATACCATGTGGTGACACTTTGTAATACATCCTGTCATAACTGTAGGTGTTGATCTCGCCCTGGAAGATGATCCAATGTCTCAGGGGCTTTGATATGATTCAGAACCACACGTTAATATGAGATGATTTGATATATTATAAAATGCTCTGTGATGTCCTTCATTTTCCTTTAGTTCATCACAAAATACAATAATCCAATTCTAAAAAATGGCAATAGTTGGGATTCACTGATCTTTTCTGTTATTTTATGTCATGGGGAGAAAGAAAACAAATGTGTCATTTCAGAATAAAATGTCATTGTGTTTGTTACCTTTGTAATATTTTAACATTATCAATATAAACTTCAGACATGTCCAGGTGGGGATATGAAAATCTAAGGCACTGGTAAATGGAGAACACATATATATTACACTTTCTTGACCTTAGCTCGGTCCCAAACCTCTTTACAAGGCAACTCATTCACCCATTCACACACCAGTGGCTACCGAGCTGCCATCCAAGGTGCTAGCCACCATTGGGAGCAACTCAGGGTTCAGTGCCTTGCCCAGGGACACTTCAACAACCCACAACCTTACGATTCACAGGTGACCCCCTCTACCACCTGAGCCACAGCCGCCCTGGAAGTTTGATCAGTCTTGTCGGCCATGTTTCTCCCTCGCATGACGCTAACGTGACTGTGGTTTGAATAACGCAGTCGTCAATGCAGCAGTGTCACGTTGCTTCAGTAAACTGATTAATAAGTTTATAATCAGGGCATCGTCTGATTCATATTACATTTATATCGATCCACAAGCACCAGGATCAATGCACTCGCACCTTCAATGTTTAAACCAATTACTGATTCACATCAGTTCATATTTACACCCCTGGTAACTTCACTGCAGCTGGGTTTGAGTTTAACGTAGTTCCCAGACTGTGGGAAACAAGCAGAAGAAAACAGATGTTACACTACATTCAATACGACAAAAACCTGAAGACAGGTCTTGTAGTGAATGTGTGATTAAAGAAGAAGGAGGAGGAGCCACATGTTACAGTGTTAGAGCTGAACAGCACGGTGGGCGTGTCCTGTCACAGCTCTTAATTTAAACAGTTTGAAAATCTAAACTATTTTTAGCTCTTTGTGCCTGACAATAATTAGACTGGGTAACTGGCACCCTGACTAAAGCTTTACTCTTTTCATTGTGTTCTCATACACTTCAGACTAAAGTGATTAAATTAATAACAGAGTGCGCTGGCCTCTGACTCTGTAATGTGCAGTTATTACTTGATCATTGTAATGCTAGCCCGAGATGTGAGACGCTCACTCTGCAGTTGCTTTCTTTGAGAGTCTAATCACACCTAACAATGATAATTGTAATAGCTGCCTTCAACCAATAACACAATATAATTACAATGAGCGTGTGTGGAGACTCTTCTTTGTGGTTTGATGGACCACTTCCTGTATCAAGGACAACCTGTTTGGTTTAACAATGCAGCCATTAATCTGTCGGCGGGAAGCCCACCTGACAGACCCGACGAGGACTGGATTTAAATGTGCAAAATGATGCTGATAAGATAAGATAGGACTTTATTAATCAAGAAGCATCGTTGAAGCCAATAACGTAATAACAGGCGATAACGAAATAAAAGCCGATAATGTAATAACAGCCATTAACGTAATAACAGCAGATAATGTAGTAACAGTTATAACGTAATAACAGCCGATAATGTAATAACAGCCGATAACGTAAATAGCGGCCGATAACGTAATAACAGCTGATAATGTAATAACTGCCGATAATGTAATAGCAGTCGATAACGTAGTAACAGTCGATAACGTAATAACAGGCGATAACGTAAATAGCGGCCGATAATGTAAATAACAGCCGATAACTTAATGAATTTGCCCTTTTTGAAATGTAATAGGCCAATAACGTAATAAAAGTCCTGAACCGATAACGTAATAACTTTTGGCTAACAATGTAATAACGTATTGCGTTATTGGCTCAGTTATTACATTTACAATTTTTTTTGTCTTTTACCAGGCCAATAACGTAATAAGTAGCCAGTAACGTATTAAATTATTACGTTATTCGCCAAAAGTTATTACGTTATTGGTTCAGGACTCATATTACATTATTGGCTAATTACATTTCAAAAAGGGCAAATTTATAACGTTACTGGCCGTTATTACGTTATCAGCTGTTATTACATTATTGGCTTCAGCAAGCGTACATTACAAACATCAACTTCTCGGAGGAAACATCGATAAAATCAAAAACAATAAAAATATACAATTACATAATTCTGTACAAAACAACCTCGTGCTAACATACTAGGAATTGTATTAAAAATAGTTTCTAAACTGTATTTTATTCAGCATCTGTCAGCACAAAATTTTATTTTTATTTATTAGTTTATTTGTCAAGGACAGTGCAATGAACATAGAATAAAATCCGATGTGTTACACAAAGAGTATGTAGCATTAAGCTAATTTGCAACTCTTGTCCCTGGATGGGCTTTTCAAGAAAAAGGAGAAAAGACGAGAAAAAAGTAGAAAACAAACAAAAAAACATGCAAACAAACAAACAAAAAACAGTAATGATAATACTCGCAAACAAACAAAAGTATTAATACACAATATAAAATAGAATCGATTACATGCACCAAGCGGTTCACTTCGTCAAGGACTTGCCCTCTGGTGGTGAAATAGCAACATAGCAGCACTATCTTGATAAAATATTAGGGATCCTCCACTCGACAGTGTCCCATCCCCTGATCTTCCCCAAACTGTCATTATTTGTTCCTGTTTCTTCAAGAAAACCAAGAACCAATCTGTGAGGTTGCAAACAAACAACACAACGATATCAGGAAGTCGACTAATGTGATCCCTCTTGGTTGTGGTTCCCATCAGAGCTGCAGAGTCCTGACTGAGCTGAAGTCTGACATTGTCTTTTTAAAATAATCAGGAGTAGAAAGTCCTGAATTTCCTGCATTAAAGCATGAATCAGCATCTTCTTGATTCAGTAAATAGACTTCATCTGTCAGTGAATCCTCCTCAGCTGGGATTTACATCCTGTTCAAATCAAGCTTGCTCCAAATCTCTTTAACGTTTATGGGAAACTATTCAGATTCACATCAGTCATTTACTGAGAATCATTGAAGGTGCAACAGACAAATGCTACATTCAAACTATTTGTTAATGATGCTGCAAATGACCCTGGTGGTGTTTCTGAATCAAGTCCTCACTTTGGCATCTCCACTTGTGTTTCAGGGCATCACAGTGGTGCAGTTTTTCTGCTTGTCAATAATCCGGCCTATGATTCAGTACGTGCCCATAGTTCTCCTGAATATTTCTTGTGCTTTGTGTTTACTTGTGTGTCTTCACAGAGACAGAAAGAGGGATCCCTTATTCCCTGCTCATGCATGAAGGCCAGCTCTTTATCAGTCACCCCTGCGGAGACAGAAAGAGAAAGAGACGGCGAGGAGCATTGAAAGTTTTACAGCTTGTGTACTGTATAAACAGACACAAGAATCAAAAGGAGAGAAAGCAAAGCTGTAAACAATACACAACTGGAAAAGGAGATGGAGGACATGCGTGGTAGCATTTGTCGGGCAGCATCTTATCTTTCATCGGGCTCAAAACAAACTTTAACTGGAACATTTTTATGTTAATTACATTTCAGTCGAGCTCCTCGTTGGGATTTGGTCAGCATTTCCAAACCAGTGGAGATCCCCAGGTAACGCTCATCCCCCGGGAACCTTTAAATAAGTAAGTATTACACTCAAAGTAATACACAAGGAGTCACAAATTGCTGAACTGGAGCTTCTTCAGATTCTCTTTCATGCCTCCCGTCTGTCTGCTGCAGCTCGGTATGAATTTATTAATCCCGGCGCCGGTGTGAAGAGCTTCAGAGGGAGCGCTGACCTCGGACGTCGAGGTCGCGATTCAGCTCCTCGCGCTGCTGCTGTCTCAATCTTCTGACAGCGGGAGGTTTCACTTCTCCATTGCCTCGCAACCACTCGGTCACCTCTCTGCACAACTTGACTCTCGCCGCCTCCAAAATGCTTCAATAAACTTAAATATTCTCCTGTAAAAAAATCCAATAACTTGTCCCTGGGTGTGAAGAGAAGGCATAGAAATAAACCTTTCGTCAAATAGTGGCACATGAAGGAATCAAGATATGTTTCTGAACTGAAATCATTTAAATGTACATATGGTCGGGCTCAACTATTTGAATCCTCGTCATAACAACATGTCGAAGTTGAACAATTCAACTTGCTCAGATTGGAAAAATTCAAAGTCCACGACCTCGAAGTCCTTGATGGGAGCTGTGTCCCCCTGAGTGAGTCTCTCCTCACTGAATCATGTACACCCTCACCCTCCACTTCCTGTCATACTTTCTGCATGGCTGCCTTTGCTCTTTATGGCTTTCACTTGCTGCCCTGTTTTCTGACCTGATCTTTCTGGGGCTCATCTGTCGAGACTCCCCAGCTGTGACTCCTCGAGCTGGATGTCTTTAACTTTATCCTGTCGCTGTAGTGATCACATCTGGACAAATGCGTCTGAATCTCATCTTCATTCATTTGTGCACAGGTGTCCCACCAGGATCCATCTTGGGCCCGTTGTTATTTACATTATATTTCAATGCACAGGAGGTGCAGCTTGAAGAATGCAGGTTAGATATGATGCATTTCCTCTACATCTACCACCTCGCCTCTACTCGCCGAGGTTGTGTTTGCATCACAGAGGATAGCCCCGCCTCCGTGTAGCTGGTCGTCAGGCGAAGGAGGAGGATCTTAATAAGCCTGTTGTGGTGTCACAGAAAGCAGTTTGAAGATCAGGCAAGAAAATTGTTGTTTTAACTTCAAATATGTTTTTATTTATGAAGCTAGAGCCTGGTTAAAAACTTGCTGTGATGTTTACAGAGATGTGAGGTCCGGCGACAACCTCCATCAGCTGTCGAGCAGTCTCATGATCCCCGTCGACATTTTTAAAATATACCGTATTTTCCGGACTATAAGCCGCTACTTTTTTCCGACGCTTTGAACTTAAACACCGGTGTTTCTCATGTATCAGCGGCACGAAGCTTGTTAGCTTTTTACAAGCTAGCAAGCTCCGTGCCGCCGACACATTTAGCCTCGTCACATATTAACGAAATTTAGCTAATTTAGCAAATTACCTTAATGCTATATATTTGTGCAACACATCCGATTTATGTTTATTGCATTGCCCCTGACAAATCAACAAATAATTTCAGATTCTGCTTGGTGATGTCATACACCAGGTGATTCACACTGTACAGGAAGTCCTGGTGACTTATAGCTGTTGCTAACTTGGTGTGAAGTTGTTAGAAAGTCTTTGAGAGTGAACCTGTGCGTCTCCCCACTTCTATATATCTGCCCTTCCAACATAACTCGCCTGCTTTCATGCTGCAGAAGAAGAAGAGAGGAGGAGGAGGATGAGGAGGAGGAGGAGGAGGAGAACGCCGGCTCTACTCAGCCAACCATATCCAATCGTACCGACATACAGTATCAGGCCACGTGTACAGTCTCAGGCACAACCCACAGCTACCTATTATCTTCCCTCTCTCCCGCACACCTTCTCTGCTGTATCTCTGCTTTTCGCTCACTGACTGCTTGGCGATTTATGTCTCCTTCCTTAAGCCTCTTACGCCTCGGGCTGCAGTGGCCATGATGGACCTCTCTCTCTCTCTTCCTCTCCTCGGTTATGTACATGCAAGATGTTTACTTTCAGACAGACGTGAAATCTTTGGCTAATTAGCGCGAAAAGGCAACTTGATCTTATCCAGCATGTGGCTTAAATGACATCTTTTGCTCATTTTCGCCATACAAAACACACTTATTTGTGCATGTACGAGCCGATGCCTGAGATCAAGGCCTGCAGCAGCACAGTAAACAACATATGCAAACTGCTCTTACAACAATACCAACTCTTTCAGGCTTCACTTCGGTTTAATCAGGTGGATTTTGACATTTGTGGCTCACCGCATCAGATCAGAGAAAAGCAGCCCGGAGGCTACTCAGTAAATTAATGAAAGATCTTTTAAAGAAAGTCAAAATATGAGCGGCATGAAAGTCCATCAAAGTCTGCGTGTGAAAAGGAGATTTCTTAAAAGTACTGAACTACTTTACTTCTCACTAAACGGCAACTTTTTTTTTTTCCACTCACTTTCATTTCGCTGTAATTCTTGTGCATTTATTGAACTGATAAATACTTCAGATCAAAGCTATAAATCCAAGCAGAGATTGTCTTTGTGATTATGAAGGACACACACTTTATTCAGGCTTTTAATGATGATAAAGCCTACGGCAAGGTTCATAACAGGTCACAGAGCTCCCATTGTTCAGCTCCTATTGCTCCCAAAAGAAAAAGAGGTTTATGAGACACGAGCTCTGCACTGGAAATTAAACTTCACTTTATTGAAAACAAAAAAATTATTTGGAACATCTTTTATCGTCAAATGCAGGAGTATTAAAGTTGATTATACATCTGCATTTTTCAGGCTATTAATTCAGAGCTCCTTATTGAAGTTATATTTTGTTAAATATCATTGAATTAACAGGGAATTAAAGGCTGAAGTATGACTGTAGTTCATTGACAGACTGATAATTAGCCATCCTTTCAAACAGCTCTAAGATGAGCAACTGTAGAAGTGAAAGTGCTTCAGGAGACCAGTGAAAATCTTCAAATAACCTCTTCATAAAGGACCTGGCGCCCCAGCAGACAGATATCCTCCATCCCCTGCACTTTAACAATAGAGCTTCTTCAGAAATCCCAAAGCCCTCTTTGGTGTCAAAGAAAAATGCGACAAAAAGTCACCACAATAGCAGTGGGGGGAAGGTATACGATCGCTTTTGTCAACCGGCGTCAAAAGGAAAGTGTGTAACTTCAGGTGGTATGAAGTCGCTATCATGTCAATCGGAGACACTGTAAGACAATAAACAGTAATATTCCTAAAGGAGCATTTGGTCCACAAATCAATCACTAAACCCGCTGGAAACCCGACAGACAATTGAGGCTGTGTCAGAGGGCAAATGAGTTACTCGAAGGAAAAAGAGCGCGGCTCCAAGTGGCAATGCAATCATCAGCTATGATAGAAATAAGAGGAGTAAATGGACAGGGCTCCAATTCAGCTTTTCAATTGCTACCTTGCAATCAGAGCTTCTAGATGTCAAAGGTGATAGAAAGTGTGGGGAAGAGATTCGGCAAAAGGACACACACACACACACACAAGGCGAGGCAGATAAACTCCCGAATGCAAAATCACAAAAATATTCATAGTACCTCTTAGGCAAACATAGACCTCAGGATAACCTGGGTATTGTCTCATAACCTCTGGCTTCTTTATCCTCCATCACAAAAATGATTTCGATTCCAGATTGTGTTGAAAAACTGGAGCCTCACGCTGTGATGGAGTAAATCCCATTTTCTTGGATATTGTGTTGATATTTATGGAAACATAGGGGCTGTAAACATAGGTGCAAGATAATGCCCTTATCCCCTTCTTCCAAAACAGAATCATGCTCCAGTGGAAATTATACACAAGCTTTTATTTTTTTAAGGTCTTTTTCTTTTCTTTCTCAATCTCTCTGCACTTCTGAACTATTAGATTTTTACTTTTCTTATCTCCAACCATTTCCGCTGCTCGATTTCCTTCCCTTTTATCCTCCTGTAAAAACCTACAACTTCCCTCAACTTCAGTCCCACCTTCATCTTCAAAGTGAACATTGTACACCTGCAACAGTATAATTAAAACGACCTAAATTAAGCTGTCTATCTATCACCTTGTCAGTTTGAGTGTCAGTCGCCGGTTGTTAATGAGGTGTGGATCAGGTGTAAAAGCTTGTAATATAAACAGCATTAAAAAGTAAGCAGAGCAGCAGCGACAGTGTTAATGAGTCACTCGAGCTGTCTCCCTTTTCAGAGGATTGTGGCAGTTTCTTTCATGCATTAATAAGGTCATCCATCAAGACGAAAAGGTTCCCGTCAAATGATTGGGTTAATAAAGCCAATTAAAAATGACCGACCATTTTTCTGAATAGAGACAAGCTAATTAAATATATATTAATGAGATGCCACCGCTGCCACTTCAGTGTCGCCCTGCGATGCTTCACCGTGGACTTTCAAAACAGAGTCCTGGAGGTTAACAGGAAAAACTGACGCATCAAAGACGATCAGCCGTAACATTACGAACACTGCCAGGTGAAGTGAATAATTACGATCACGCTTCTATTAGGCAGCAAGTGAACGTTTTGACCTCAAAGTTGATGTTTTGGAGGCAGGAAAGTTGAGCAGTGTAAGGATGTGAGTAACTCTGACTTTAGATCTCTAAAACTACAGTTAATGTGGGGTATTCCTGGTCCTCAGTGGCTTTCAAAAAGTGGTCCAAGAAAGGGAAACCGGTGAACCGATGGCAGAGTCATGGGCGGCCAAGCCCCAGTGATGCACATCGAAGAGGAAACAGAAGAGGTACAGTTGGGGCCTCTATCAAAACACACCGGTCAGGGTATCCATGCTTATCCATGTGCACTGAAGTGCCTGGTTTGATGACTGATCATTGTTTCTTCTACATCATGGTACCAGGATGCACTAGGAATCCAGCATCCGATGCCCTGGACAATGTTTTATTGGCAAACCATGGATCCTGCCATTCATTGCCACTCATGTAGACTTAGACACATCTACCTAAACATCGTGGTGCATCACGCACACCCCTTGATGGAAACAGTCTTCCTGTATGGCCTCTTTCATCAGGATAATACTTGCTGTTTGACGAATGCTTTGAGGAATACCACAAGGAGTTCAAGGTGTTGATGTTACCTTCAGATCTCCTCAGATCTCAGTCTGATTGAGCATCTTTGGGGTGTTCAGGACAAACAAGTCTAATCTATGGAGGCCCCACATTGCAATTTTCTCAAACTGAAAGGATTTGCTGCTGAAGTCCAGATACCACGTCCTGCACCAAGAGGTTTGAGGAGTCCAGGGCTGCTGTGGTGGTAAAATGACCAACACGGGTGGTCATACTGTTATGGCTGAAGGGTGTATGAAAGTACACACTGTTCAGAGCAGAGGGGGTTTAAAAGATGCCACTAGTCTCCATGAGCGTCTTGTTCCCTCACATTTTCTGCAAATAGCCCAAAAATGCATCACTCGCATCCATAATCGTCTGGAACTGATGGAGGTGGAATCATCTCTCGGTCTTGAGGATGGACTCCTGCAGAGGTGGATGAGAGGTTTGCTTGTGATGATCCCAGTGAAATTCAAAGCTTTCTGTCATTCCAATACACAGCACATATTGATCTCAGTGATTATGTCCCCGGCCCCTTTTAGTACTGAGCTGGCCGAACCCACGTGTGACGGGAGGCTTTCCACTTCTGTAGGAAGAGGTGACTCAATTGAGTTTGGCGAAGAGTGATTCAGTAATAAAACCTTAAGGCCTTGAAGGCAGCATCTGATTTCCAGTCTCGTAGGTTGAGGGAGAGTGAAGGTTTGTAAGAAGCAGACAGATGAGCAATGCAGTCTGTGCACACACACAAAAAACACCCCACTCACCAACATGAATAATCATCGGGAAAAAGAGCTCGTTGTGTCAGATCGTGTACGTTAACGTGTCTTATTTCGCCATCTTTGAAGGTAAATGGCATTTTCAGGGCAGACAATGAATGCAAATAGAGGATGAGTGTCATGACAAGGCGCACACCGAGAATTACGTTGGGCTACTGTCAGCCTCGCAGTGAAGGTGTGGGGGTGGTTTTTTTTGCCCGTCAGGTTTACTCAAAACAGCAAGAAAGAGGTTCGCCGCTGATGCCACTCTCCCACCGATCCGGCTCGCTCTCCTCACTCCAAGAAAGAAATAAAAATAGAAATAATCCGTCGCTTTGTTGCGGCGGTTTGTGTGGGAATAACGCCATTTCTAAAGCAGTCACAATAATTTAAACTCTGGTTAACTTGCTTGTCTTGCGCAGAGAGGAGGTGACGGATAATATGGCGGTTGCTGTGGGTGGTTGCTGGTTGTCACAGTGGGAGCTGAATCTTTTAACAACACCTCATTAGAGCACCTACAGTATGTATTTGTGCAACATCTGAATATTCACACGGGACATGATTAAAAGCATTGCGGTTGATCTATAACTGAACACAAGCGGAGTGAGCGTTCACCTTAACAGCCACTGCACATTTCCACACATTGTTTTTTTGTCCATGTTGCTGCAACAAACAGTTTTTGGCCTAATTAAAGGACTTTGTTACACTTTGGTCGTCTTCTGTCGCAAAGGAAGCTCAAGCTTTTGATATGCTCCACCGTTTCTTTGCCTTTCCTCCCCAGAGATGCCAATTTCATCTGCACTGATGACCTCAGGTTTCGACTCAGGAGGAATACCGAAGTCAGACTTTTTGTATTTTTTACAGGACAAAAGGTCAGACTGGAAGACTGGTGTGTGAGTTTTTGTGGATTTTTCCCACTTCTGTAGTTCAAGCGTTCAAAGCTCCAGCAAGACAAAGTCAAAAATTCTGGCGGCAAATGATATGCACCATTTTTTTGCCTTCGTCCCCAACTGGGAGCTACAACACTGTCTTTGAAAAGAAGCTGTTATTTGGTCTCAGCTGGCCGGTGAGACTCACTCTGACAATTTTGCCAGTCAGGCCGCCTCCAAAGTCCATCTGTGCTGAACATGTGAAAGAATGACTTCTGTTTTAAAAGAATAAAACACGTCCAGATTAAGACGAACTCTCCTGCGCCCAAAACAAGAGTGAAGCATCCAAACTGATCATCGAGGTGTTTCTGTCTGCTACGCCTCCACGAGCTTTAATTCTTATTTCATGCATGCTGGAGAATGAGCGAAGCAACATGTTTTTTTTTTCGACTGCCGAGAAGCGATCATTGCCGTGGGGATTGAAATGGCACGCCGGTGGTGGGCTGATTATTCTCCTGCCACATCCTGCCGGTGGCTGTGACACGGCCATTATCTCAGACCCGTGGATTAATTCAGTCACAAAGGAGAGGTCACCGGCTCCTGCCAGGCCCGAGAGAGGAGACTCTGGGGATTATGCGAGGGAGGGGAGGGACCGTCGTCTTCGGGCCTTTCTGCGATGAAATTCCAAGGTTAAAGGTCAACTGTCGCTCTAATTGGGAGGGTACATCCCGTGACAATTCCTCTGCAGACTATTACAGCCGGGATACCCTCCTAAATGATCCGCACCGTAAAACGAATTACATCCATTTTGTGAAATTTGCTGCTGAATGGGATAACGCCGTGCTCTCAGTTTAAGTACGAATCGGATTGGCTTCCAAATCCCAATTACATTGAACTGGCAGTGAATGCAAGACTAAGGTGGGATCTGTTTTACAATGAGTTGCATTTGAATTATAATGCACTTACATTTTGGCTCTTAAATCCAATATAAAACATGTCATGTACTCTGAAGCAAAATGAAACAATTACAAATTGCAGCCACAGATCTGCCCATAATGAGCAAGATGTGATTTTTCAATAAAGAATGAGGCTAATAATGAGGATAACAGAGAAATAAAATACCCTGAGATAATGTCATTCTCTCCTCTGATCTCAAGATCAGGGATTCAAAGGCTCAAACTATATTATTCATTTGTCAGCTTGTCCAATTCCTCCCACTCCAGCACACTTTTGTATTTCTATTTCCCTTTCTACCCATCACCCTTAATTTTACTCAAGTCAGAGTCTTTCATCTTTCCCTTTTCTTGCTTCATTGTGCAATGAATTGCCTGCTCACCTTTTCTGTCTGACTCTTTTCGGATCTCATGTCTCTCTGTTGTTCACTCCCTTCATTCTCTCTCTCCCCGTCTCTGACAGTTTCGTGGTCGTCCATGCGGCGCTCGTGACAGAAGCCGCCACCAACTGTCACCGCCGCCCGGCCAACTAGGAATTTCGGATGCCAGGACCAGCCACCGCTGAGTCAAATCATGCCAGTATAAATATTACTCAAAACTTTCTGTAGCGCTATTGTCCCTGACACCCACCGTCGTCATCCATACACATTATTTCGGCGTCAGGATGAGGAGGCAAAAACTGGTTCTCGGCCTTCGAGTTCTTGATTTTGTTTCAAGAGAAAATGATCGAAAGCTCCGAGGGGACATTGGACGAAACTGTAGGAGCTTTGTATCATTAGCATACCATCCACAACTTAGCTGGAAATATGAAACCAAAATTTTAACCTGATGATCAACGAAATGTTATCCGTGAGTATCCATCCAGCAGCTTGGAAAAACAAATACTACGCAGTATAAACCTGGCTCGTATACCTTCAGTGACTCCTGAAGGGATCCATTATGTTAATGGATAATTTACAACCACTATGACAAATGCTCATGTGACTGTTGTGACTTTGGGGAGCGCCTTTAAACAGGTCAATAGAGGCCTGTATATCGAACAGGAACACTGAATATTGCAGCACATTTAAAAAAAAAGCCCAGAGTGAGCATCTATTGATTGGCTTTTACTTTCTTCTAGGCATGTATGATGTTTCTCTGCAGATCTCCACAAACACATGTGAGACGCAAAAACCCAAATATATCTGTTTGATGCTGCCAACATCTCAAACACCGTAGCCCATCACCACAACTGAATGCTTATTATCCCACTTTCATGTAGAACGGGTGTTTGTGAGATCATTATCGGCGCCGGGCTACTGTTAGAAACTCTAATCGGTTGCCATGGGAGACCGGCATCTCCTGCAGCGTAGCTAAAAGGTCAAGTCATTATTTAATCTGATGCTGCATCTTTGGAAATAAACAAAGATGGCCACACTGCGGCGAAAGTCGGATGACGGAGGCCTACTGATCGGCGCCGGCTCGTAAATCACGGATGGATGGATGGACGGACAGACAAAAAGCTCTCAGGCATTTTTGTTGTCGCACGCCATAAGTAGGTGACAGTTTAATAGGCTAATGAATAGTCCTCGTGCGGAGGTACAGTACATGTGTATTGAATGATTGCACTGAGCATTGCAGTAAGCACATTAAAGAAGAATCTGTCACTGAGCTCATGGGTGAGTACACCACCACCACCACCTCCTCCTCTTCCCCATTGACAGATGATAGCAGTGTGTGTGTGTGCGTGTGTGTGTGTGCATACACAGCCTCAGCTCTGCATGGCTTTCAATTAGAACTGTCAGGAACGTGCACTCGGCACCCCCATTGAGATAAAGGTAGACAAACAAATCAATATGCAAGGAGAGGAAGCATTCCTCCAAAACATTACCCCTGCACACACTCCATGCCACATGTGTTGTATATATATATATGCACACACACACATATATAGATACAGCACGGTGACAACCAGAGGCCCGAGGCAAAGTTCATGTTTGTGCATCGGCAAAACATGCAGCGATACATCACCTTACCACACATACTGTCCTGTATATGGGCATACAGAATACCACAGAGCACACAAACACACCGCAGCATATATATACACTGCGGGTATCCCTGACTTGGATAATTGTCGCCGCTGTAACTCAAAAGACAACATATCCCCCAGCTTTAGAATTAGCATATTCATTATTTAACTGGGGAGCAGCTGGCTAATTGGCAAATGAAATGCTTTCAATAATGTTCACATGAGAAGCAGAATTTGATTAAACTGAATCTGGGGAAAATACCAAAAAAAGAAATGAATATAAATGAGCATGTGGGGGGAAAAAAGGGGAAAAAAAGAGAACTTTTGGGACATGAGCAAGCCGATGTCATAAGCGCTGCCATTGCGCAGATGTACCGACGTCGCTGTGTTTGTGTGCAAATAAAGTAGCTCACAGTCAACAGAGATGCATCACAACATGGTGACAATTATCGCAATTTCCCATCCGGTGCAAACTGTAAACTTTCCAAGAGGCAAAAGAAGGATATCACAGCTCAGGCCTGGCTCAGGTACTGCAGTTTTAATGGACTGCCAAAGCCAACTGAGTCATGTCAGCTTTCTAAATCAGAAAGGAAGGAGGAGGGGGTCGGATGTGCTCATAAAAATGCCCCCACGATTCTCGTCTCCGCTCATTCGAGTTAATGACACGCACTCTCAGGCCATATATCAGCGTCTGTTTGATCCTGGTCGAGGATATTAAACTTTGATGGGTTCCCGCATTCACTAGTTCCCGGTGTTCCTCTTGCAGAGGACAGTGCAGAGTTCATCCAATATGTGCACCCATCAGATAGCCAATAGGAAATGACTCGTAAATGCAGGCCAAAGAGTTGGCACCAAGCTGACACGGCTTCATCCCAAAATGCCTCACATCCATTTTGGCAATTTTTTGCTGCTTGTGATCCACAACAAAAGGTGACACGTGTCAGCGGGACACCTTCAGAGGAGTACCGGGAGAGTCGGAGCTGAGCAGCAGGACACCGGTACTGCAGAGGAAGGGGGTGGGAGGACCGGGTGGACGTACCGTCGGGTCGCAGCTGCAGAAGCTGGCGGAGGCCGTCACTAAACATCAACCCGGCAGCCTGTTAAGTGTTTCCCACTAAGATGCATGCACTGTAGCTGATAGCAGGACTGCTAGCGGCAAACCAGTGGTGGCCTGTGCTGACTGCTGGCCTGCTGCTGCAAAAAGGTGGCGTACTGCTGTGATGGGTGACAGCCTCAGAGGGAAAAAGGTGATTGATTCAGGCATCATGACGCAGAAGAGAGCCACACTTTTGGCAAAGTTTTATGCAAAACTGGAAGCAAAAGAAATCACCTGAAGCCGAACTTCGGTCATTTTGTGTGATGGAAAATAATGTAGGTGAATGTAAATAAAAGATGGATGCAGTCATCAGGTCTGTGGCCAATATGGGAGTGTAAAAAAAGTGCAATACTTCCAAT
The DNA here is from genome assembly GCA_900323345.1 of Pseudochromis fuscus. Lineage (NCBI taxonomy): Eukaryota > Metazoa > Chordata > Actinopteri > Pseudochromidae > Pseudochromis > Pseudochromis fuscus. The sequence goes on along the minus strand of OOFC01012522.1, from coordinate 10,498 downwards.
GGCCACTAGATGTTAGCTCCAAAAACAACCTTGCCCCAATTGACACATCATCATTCAGTCAATATGCTTCATTCTGATGCCATCGGCTAAAGTCAACTTTTCTGAAAGTTAAGAAGATATTGGGCTTCAAGAATGGGAATATTTAGGGGCGTGGTTAGTTTGATTGACAGGCCTGGTCTCCAATCAGAGCAGTGTTGAACTCATATGGCATACACATTAGATGGTGACAATGGGTTGAAGGGTTAGACCTGCCTCCTTGCTTCTCAATGTCATTACCAAACAACCAACATGGCGACGCTCGAATGCCAAACTCCTGGTTTCAGATGCACCCCCATCTCTGCTTCCTAGCTCCACCCTCTTATCCAAATATGGTCACTTCTGGCTCCAAAAAATGACAACCTCCAAAGTCCACGAACCAATCTGTCACAACATCGTAGCTATGTCCATGACTCCGACCCAGAGATATGTCTGAAGAGGCTCCTAAGAAGTATATTCACTGCCAACATGTGAAGACAATTGTTACATTTTCTATAAAGTAAAAAACAGGAAAATAAAAAGCCAGACACTTATATCACAGCACCTAACACCAAATGTGTGAAAGCACTTCACTTCAGCGGCGAATCCTGTTTTCCATGCACGCTTTTATAAAAACACTTCTTCGGAGACACTCATAACAAAGTGCTCTGGCGTGACTTTTGTTGTTTGTTTTTCCCACTTTGCACTTAATTGTATACGGTGACTGGTGGGTGAGCGCGGAGTTAGCTGACTGTGACGACCCTTTGTGTTGAGCGGAGGTTGTTTCCACACAATCGCTGGCAAAAACCAATGCGAACATTTAGACACCGAGTCCCTGCTGGGTTTGCAGAAGATGCAAATGTATCCCCTGGTCTCTCCACTGGGTTTTACTTGTGTTTTTTCCCCCTGCTGTTGGTGTTGTTGGTGTTGATAATACTGTTTGTTGTTGGACCACATGGGGGAGGTAGGTGGGTACGACGCAGGCTCCCACAGCTGCGCCGCAGTGACTTGGCGACAATGGGCATCCTGGGCGGCTGTGACGCAGCGCAACAATTGTTTGAAGAAAAGAGCAGAAACGAGTGGGGAAAACACAATCTCTTTATTTCTGATTAGCATTGGAAATGAGCTGCACCTTCAGGGCCTGTGGAGGGCTTCTAAGAAAGCGGTAATCTAGAGGCTTTGTTGATAACGTATATATCAATGGAGCGGTATTTGCATGCACGCCTGGTTTCCTGTGCACAAGCGAAGAAACGGTGTCTGGTGCATTCTTTGAAGACCATGGCCATTTGTGAAAATCATGACTTCAGCACTTCCTCGCTGTCAACACCGCAATATATTGGCTATTGTTTACACACTGTGGGAGCTGAAATAACTTCCACTATCAATGAAAATGAGGGTACAATTTCAGTTTTCCAGTCATCCCTCGTCTCACTTCTCGGTGTTAATGAGCTGCGGTTTCGCCATCGCTATCAACGGCACAGCCTGTTTAATTATTCATACTGAGCCAATTCCTGCTGCCATCGTTGTCTGGATTCCTTCTTCCCTTAGTTTTCTTTTCTTTTCTTTTAAGAAATTGTGTTTACATGCAGCCCGGAGGTGTTGCTGAATGACAACCTGAACCGTTTGGCTGCGCTTGGTTATATGTTTTATCTGCGAAGCTTTTGTTGAGTGTGCGGTGCAGAACATATGGCTTAGGTGTATATAAGCTCAGCAAACACTTTGATATGTTGTTATATGAAAGGAGCTAGTTGTGGCAGGACTACGATGGATGAATAAATAACACCGGCTACTGGAGGGGAGGCCCAGATTCATTTTATATACCTCCTCTCACAATCATCTGTCTCCTGAAACATCCCAATACATCCTCTCCATCTTCCTCCTCTTTCGCTCTCGTCCCCCCTTTTTCCCACCTCCAATTCTTCTTCTAGATTTTGTTTGTTTCCATAGAAACCGGGTTTTTGTCCCATGCTTCCTCCTCTCATGGCAGTTTCCTTCGCCGCTGGATGGGCTTCTGGAAGAGTATCATTCCTGCTAAACAAGCGGCGGCAGCAGCCTCGCCTGCAGCTTACAATATCCAACGGGAATTTCCTCACTGCAGAGATCCATCAGTCAAACGTGGGCAATAACATGATGTAGCTGCATGGAGCTGTACTGTACAGTGTGGCTTACTACTCACAAAGAGGCATTACAAGCAGCTTGTGCGTGTGATGCAAATCATTAGGAATGTCATTGTGGATCAGTTGCGACCACAGCTACATCTACGGAAGCTGACGCGACCGCTGCAAATCAAAACCACCACTTAACATCAAACCATGCAGGATATTAAATACTCTATGCTTCTCATGGTGGAGCTGGGAAATCAATAACGTGGAACACATGGGATAAGCTGTTGTTAATAAAGCTGAAAAGAAAATGAGTCTTTGTGCTGAAATCAATATAAAAGCCCTATTCTGGCATCATTCAGACTTTCTGTGAATTTAAAAAAAAAAAAATTTTAAATATATATTCACGCAAGATTACCAATCCTTTGATTGTACTCAGCTTTTATTTCACACAGTGTAGACCTCAAATCTAAAAAGCCCCAAGAGGATTGTTGATACTCTAAAGCCATGCATGGGGAAGCTCTGATTAATTACCAAATTCTTATTTACAATGATGGCCCCTTGCCCTTTATCCAAAAAGGGCAACGCTGCCAAAGAAACTTAATGGATGGGATGGGAGATGTGTTTTCACGCTAAAATTGATTCAGGAATCTAGTCATGTGTGTGTGTTTGAAACAAGCTACAGATTGGTGCTTTGATGAAATTTTTTGTATGAGGTTGGAATAATCGATGGTTGAAATGAAGGCTCTCAGACATTCGGAGCTCAGATGGTGAAACAAACCAACAGCCGAAGCAGAAAGTTCACCGCAAAGATCAAACTTTTCCTGTTTCAGTTCTCTTGACCCTGCTAATACCGACGGGCCCGAAGTGACCCACATGTATTACTGGGTCAAAGTCAGACTGGCCATCGGGTTTTGAAATATATGGGCTCGCCCTTTTACGACCTGGCCCCACAAGGAGGTCAATTAAGGTACAATAGGGGAATAATAGTCGAGAGCAGATGCAACGCAGCCTGGCAACCTGCTGATCTGTGGCCAAAACGCCTTGTGGCAACGAAGATCTTTCCAAACAAACAGAATAACCCTGTTTGCTCATATTTGGCTGAACATTTCAGTGAGTTGAGGATGCACTTCAGGAGCATGAGCATGCCTCTTTGTATGTGATGGTTCACCTTTTTAAAAAATGTTCAGAAACGTCTCCAGCCATTTCTGTCATGGCACAGTTTTCTTTTGAGAGTGAAAAGGGAGAACAAAGCCGGTACAGCGAGTGTTGGAGACCGATTAGAATTGGCTTTGCGATGCATCTTGAATGATCGGAGTTAGTGCTGCAACGATTATTCGACATAATCGTTTACGCCATTATAAAAAATTTAATCGACATGGAAATTCAAGAGTTTGTGTGTTGTATTTTTGTTTTTGTTATTGGTAAAATCAAATACCAGCCGGGAAAAAGACACCTGTACTTGCAGTTCCCTACTGGAACTGGTGGGGGCAGTATCGTTCCCACTGTTTACGTTGTTCACAGAAATGGACAGGAAGAAGAAGAAGAAGAGGGACGACAGTGACAGGCAGCAGAACCAACCAATAAAGAGGGAAGACGTGAAACAGCACGGCTTTTTGGTTTTTACGTTTTTTTTTAAAGGCTAAATAGTATGTCGGCTCTCTCGATGGGAAATGTGAGTACAAAAACCCAAGACGACCAGTTGACCGACACAAAGTATTACGCACGCTCTGCAGGAAGAAGTTTTCCCTGAAGCACTTCCTGTTTAAAATATCAACGGGAAGCATACGTTAGTCGGAGATTCTGCTAGCACTTAAGCTAACCCGTCGCCCAGCTTGCGACAAACCACCCTCATGCTAATTTTTATCGTTTGACATCACTATTTAATATTGCACCTTAACAAGCATTTCTTATCCAATTACTCGATTAATCGATGGACTAATCAACAGATTATACGATTACTAAAATAACCGTTAGCTGCAGCCCTAATTGGAGTGTTGAATGTAAGTGTAAACGACCAAAATGCATTGAGATCCTATTACTTAATGCATGTACATGTGATCACATGTCTTTTGTAGTGTAAATGCGAATCGAACTGAAGGCTAGTAGTAGTGTTAAACACAGCTGAAAACAAAGATGGATCTCACCTGCCCACTTGTGATCCGATCGCCCGAAACACATCTTAAAACCAAGTGTAAACAGGGCCTATGAGGTGTGGGAACATTTGATCGACCTACTGTAATTAACTTTACAGCCTGATTGTTGTGGATTTATTTTTCTAAGCTGACACTTGTCAAAACAGAACATGCTGCCTGTTGGCAGTGCACAGTGGGGGATTTAACCAGGTTATTAAAGCTTTAACCCATTTCAATTCAACGTGCACTAAATGGATAACAACCACCGAGATGGATTTCCATTTTATCCTAATTCACAGGATCATTCCTACGTACTCCGTTTCCCCGACGGTTCCCATTTCAGAACATCCATCTGCATCAAGCGTCTCCCTTTCATCATCTGTTAGTATAATTTCATCTCACATTCGGAGCAGTGAAAAGAAACAGGAGGCTGCTATTCAGCCGCAGAGTGATAAATAAAATTTGCTGCAAAAGCGGAGAGGAATGGGGAAAGACACGCACATCCACATAATTAAAAGTGATTGCGAAATTAATTACTGCCTGAGTAACCTGTTATTCTGAATGATCTGACACCAACAAATGGATACACAGATATTACCCGTTTACAACCAGAATTCCAAGCAGGAAGTTAGATCCGCCTTCAAGTTGTGCTGACCAAGATATTTCATAGTCTAATAAAGGTAGGGGCAAAGCAGGACTTCCAAATTAACATGCCGACCTCCCAGACCTCTAAGTGCGACAGCGGCGATAAGAGCGGGCTGTGTGGAGATTGAAGAGGCAATTACAAAAAAAAAAGAAGAAAATCCAACAAACTGCAGGTCGATGATGTTTTAATGGAAGCTTTAATCTGCTTAGGGATAGGGAGATACGCAAGACAGTCTGGATATGATGTGGCAAATGTTTAGTGTTTTTAATTGTATTGTGATTGGACTTTTTTTTATTGGCTCTATTTTGTTTCAGGTGCAAAAAACCCCATTGAGTTAATGCCCACTTGTGCCAGGGCAGAGGCCGAGGCAGACCTCTATTAACCTCTGAGAATAAAAAAAAAGTTGTTGTAATGTCAATGGAGCCAGCACCCTTGTCCTATTTCAGCTAATGATTAACTGTATCAGCCTCTAGCCGTGTTCAATTGACACGACATAGTTCACAATTCTCTTAATAGCTCGTTCAATCAGTCATTTTACGACTCGCTGGGGTGAATCGGCGAATCCCAATCCTCTAAAAAGATGGAACAAATCGTTCAGGAGTTGCACATCGCTAATCAGACCATTAAGTCTAAACAACACGGTAACTTGAAAAGACAGGAGCGGTGTGATGCAGGGGATGACTCGACAGCGAAACCTGACTCTGCTCCACGGCTGCCCTCTGTGAGGAAACAACAAATGTTTGGTTACGAGAGGAATGTTTGAACAGATGGGGAAAAAAATCCATTACGCCAATCTTCATCACCTGGTCCAGATACAGACGCCATTGCTCGATATTTCCACACATCCAGAATCCCTCCTTAGTGATCCCCCCTTTGCGGTAACTCCCATAACGCTGACCCCAGTGACCCACGCAACCTCCGTCTCCACTGTAGTCCTCTCATTAGGCCAGCTGTTTTCTCTGCAGAGCCCTGGACTCCTTCATTACGGGGCCCCACTGCGCTCGCTGGCAAGCCCCCCAGGGCTCGTTATCAATAGCACTGCACTGAGCAGCCCAGCCGATTGGAAAGACTCGCAGCCGGGGCTCAATGGACATGCGGGGGCGGGCAGGGAGAATTCATTAGAGCCCAGTGGCACCACTAAATCTGATGCAGCAACTGCGACTTATGCCTTGGTCTGATAGGAACAATTTATTGGAGGGGAGTCTTTTTCCCCTCTCCTGTGATGTGGGGATGAGAGGGGCTGTAAACACTGGGCTCTCCTCGTAGCGCATGAAGATAACGGTGGCAGAAGGTTATCTGCGCCGCGCGGGAATGATGTATGCACGGCAAATACGGGAGAGTGGCGTCGCATCACCTCCCTCTCTCTCTCTCGCGTGGCCTGATGTTTGTCTCTCTCATCTTCCCCCCCGATCTGATCTGTTGTTGAAATCAAAATCTGTGGTAAACACTGAGAGGTGCTGCGGTGGTCTCAGGTGAATTCGCAGAAATCACCTGCGCCTTTCACCAGTGGCCACAAAAACTGCTCGCACACATCTGTTCGGCGTAAACACTCATACACCATCCCGGCGGACACTTCAAGTGGCCCTCAACAACAGGCCGCCGAATGCTGATTACAAGCTCTCCACTAGCCCCGCTCCTTCATTATCATGTCTTTAATTGGGGATGTGTTTGTAGCCCTTCCTGCAGCGCCGCTCCTTAAACCGTCCACAGGGCTCTCGGTTGTGTTTACTGCTGCGCTCGGGTGACTGAAGCAGTGCTCTGGCCTGGGGACAAAGGAAACAATGTCCCTGTTTAAGGCTGTTCTGCTCGGTGACAGCCCCCTGGCAAGCGGAGGCAGCTTCTCTAGCGGCTGGCCTTGACTGTGTGTCCTCTGGCTGAGAGCGACTGTAAGGAAGAGAAAGAGCTATCGCGGGGAAACAAAGTCGACAGCGCTGGATGTGTAACTGGATAGCGACTCCCCGGCTCTTATGAGGTTATGGGGAGTCCGAGTACATACATACAAACCCGCACAAACACGCCGCTTGCCCTCTTCACCCCAATTTCTGTCAGCGGGCTTCCTTGCCCTGCAGAATCTGCTCCATCGATCTGGTGGGCCTGACTGGAGTAAATGTACTATTCACAATCTGTCTCCTTGCTTCTAATTTCCATTTGAGCGATTGGCCGGTATGGCTGGAGCATCGCCCAGAGGCTGAACTCCATGGAGAGTGACTCTATTGTCTAGTGCTTTATTTATTCCTCTCTGGGCTAGCAAACTGCGGCCCCC